>JARKIC010000690.1:0-211653 GCA_029378375.1 Mycena olivaceomarginata | reverse complement strand
TTATGCCTGCAAACGGGGCTGGTTTTCGAAAATCCCATGGGGTATGAGGGGTTATGGGTTGATAGAGGCATGGGTTAAGAGGGGTTCGACTGTACCATCAAACAGTCCAGCGCCGCTAAACTGGTGACCGGTCCCGAACACCCGATCCAGGACAGTGTGGGGTGTATACATTAGGCGGAGGGTGACGCATTTAATTTCTGCCGAGCAAGCTGAGAGAAATTTGTTCTGTGCCGCATTTTGCACGGTTTGAGCATTTTTTGCGTTCAAATCAACACCATCAAGAGTCCAGCACCGCTAAATTGGTGACCGGCCCCGTACACCCAATCCAGGACAGTGTGGGTCCCGCGAGCAAAGATCGTCATGTATACATCCTGGAACGATTTCTCAACGAATTTTGCACAATAATCTGGGCGGCGGCATTGCAGAGGCCCGCATTCCGTCAGCACGTGCAATATAAAATTTCGCAAAATGATATGGACAGCGGCAGTGCAGAGGCCCGCATTGCGTCAGCACGATCAATTTAATTTGTTTCGGGCGTTGTTTGGCAGGGATAAGGGGAATTGAATGTTTGAAGAAGTGCCCAGGGTTCAAATTGTGTTTTTTTTCTGAACGTCCCGCGAGCAAGGATCATCATGTACAAATATGCTTGTAGTGCATAATGCTCATAATGCATAGACTTCGGGCAGGCAGGGAACTAACTTAACTTGGAGTCTGACTACGGGAGACTAAGATTCCAGGTGTTCGCCGGTCCAACGTCCTCATGAAGAGACAGTTCAAGCTATTATCGACGAGGTACTGGCTTGCAACACGACGAAGATGAATTCGAAGATGAGGATGAGGAGCTCGAGGAAGATGCTGAACAAGAGGAGCGCAATCCGGACCTCGATTGCAGGGAGGATGAGTTATAGTTCTAATGTGATTATAAAATGCTGTTGAAAACAAGTATGCAATTTTAGTACCAATTAATAAGTTATCCTCGTACTCTGGGCCTGTATTGCGGCCCGTAATCCTTAGTAACTTCAGCGGCGTTCTGCAACGCTCCTCGTGTGCGACGGCCAGCCGTATTTGTACGGTATCTAACGCCTGACGTTTCTTTGCACGCGACTGCAGTCTTGGGAATAGAGCGGCCGGAAAATCTTCATCGGAATTATGCGCAGTGGATAGAGCGTCATGCAAGTCGCATTCGGGAACCATTGGATCCATCGGGAGCTCGGACTCGGATTCGGGGGCGTCGTCGGATTCAGATTGTGACACAGCTTTCTGGCTTGCCGTCTTTTACGAACCTTTTCGTTGCGCTTCTCTCGAGCCTGCTCGCGTCTTTGGTGGATCCTTGTTTGAATTTTAGTAATAACATCATAAAAGGGCATTCATATGAGTTGGTGATGATACCACTGTGTTAGAAGCGGATCCAGGCCCGATGGCGAAGAAAATGATAGTACTCGATCTAAAATGAGGTCCCGGATAGATGAAGGAAGGAATAGCGATGGAGGGTGGTGACGAAATCGGCCAGCAAGTTGCTCTTCAACCCGGAGTTCATTGCGAAATGTTTTCAGTGCAGCGATGCTAATTTTTCGTTCCTTTGCGGTGAGTTTAAGCTTTTTGGGAGTAGAACTAGTCTGCACGCGAAGGGTGGCTGGAGGAATAAGGAGTGGGAGTTCAATTTGAGATGGTGGAGCGCCGAAGGTGAGTGTTTTGTTGGATCGAGCATGGCAGAGTGAGCATGGTAAGGGTCGATTTGCCGCGATGCAATCGAGGGTTGTGATCTCGCGAGGAGGATTGCCGTAGTGCTTGTTGAGTAGCGCAATATAACACCTAGAGAATGAACAGAAACGATTGTTGGAATGGCGCTATGTGCGCAGGCCATGCTCCGAATCGCTCTGGTGTAAGTAGTTGTCGAGTCGTCCAATCGAGAAGCACAGTACACACATACTGTGCGGGAACCTGTTCCCAACATCGTCAGCGAGATTCAATTGAGGTCGCAGGCCAATCCGAGCATTATTAGTACTGTGAGACCCAGTCTGCTCTCGTACAGCCAAAACACCCGAATCTGAGCCACCAAATGATCTTAAGGTGGGTAAAAAAGATCGGGCCACCAGATGCCTCCGGATTCTCCGTGAGAATGGAATGAGCCTACTTTCATGGAAAACGGTTGAGCATCCATGTCCAGTCCTTGGAATAGGCGGGCTCGTAGGCGTCCTCAAAAGGCGCCAGGTTGTCATCTGAGAAGAGATATGGAGAGAAGTCAATATATTCCGGGCGGCCGATCAGAAGTCCTCGGAGTCTGGATCCAAAACATTTGTAGAGCGGTGATGCAGGCTCAGGTGGGGTGACAGGAAGTCCGAGGTTGAATCGCGAGGACACTGGCGAGGACACTGGCGAAGACACCGGCGAGGAAGACGGTGAAGGCATGGAGAATAGTGTTTGCAATGGGAGGCTAACATCGACCCCCACTGGGAGATTGATTAGCTTCACGGTGAAGAGGCGTATTATTGGCACTTACTTGAGCAAAATACTGAGTAATCTAAAGAGACAGTGGATCAACGAACGGTCAAAGAAAAAAAGTGTCTCAACTGTGCGGTGGTCTTTCGAGCAATTGTGTCTTTAGAGGCTTTTCGGGGATGGCTCAGCGAGGGTCTATTTGCGTCCCGACAAGGATGAGTGCGAGAAGTGGTGCGACTGCCAGGAGTACCAGGGCTTTCGATAGTGCAAGGTAGGTACGAGATGAGTGAAAGAAGAGGCGTAGATGCCAGGAGTACCAAGGTTCACAAATATGAAGCCATACAAAATAGCTTAACCCTATCTCCAAAATCATGCGTTCTCGCAGATAGGGTATGTCCTCTTGGTTGAACGGGAATGACGGCATGAACTTGAAGTGCGCGAGATAGCGGAGAAATTGGCAAACGAAAAACACCACAATCAAAATTAGGCTCGAAACCAGCTGTAGATGAGAGACGAGTCTCGATCTACAGCTGGTCGATCGGAGTTTGAATTCGGTTAATGCGCGGCTTTCCAAAAAAGGCTATTAGATAAGCAGGTGCGAATTGGGCCATTGAAATACAAATTGCGCAAAGACGAGTACCTATAACAATAGGGTCCATGTATAAAATATGCTGTATCTTTCAACGAACCCTGAATTCAAACAATTCATACTGCTAGAATTCTTTTCAGTCAGGTTGTGTTTGTTTGTCAATGCCGTGGCTCCGCCAAAGGATGCTTATCTAATAGCCTTTTATGGTAATTCGCGCGTTAACCGATTTTAAACTCCGATCGACCGGTCTGTCTATCGACAGCTTTGCTTCATAGACAGACCGGCTCCGGTCTAAATCGAAATCATTTGTCTGTGTTGGCGTGTTCTAGATGATCCAGTTCACTCAGGAAAAATAGTGCAAACAAATGTGCTGGCCCACCGCTTCCACTGTGTGAAATCGAATCCTCTATTGTGCTTGTTTTATGTTCAAGATCAATGTAGTCGCGTAGAAGCTGCATGACCCATGAGCAGAAGGACAATACTGGTATTCCAGTCGTACCTGGAATGCATTGGTATGATACCCGTGTAAGCTATCGTACACCTCAATTCGCTTCAGCCGGAAATTGATGGCAGCCAGCACCCAGTGAAAATTTTCAGTGTTAACTGGAATGAGTACTGCGTCCTTGATGAAGATATCTGAGTAAAAAAAATATCATTTAAACCGTTCCAGAACTGTATGCAGCCCGGGTCCCTCCTTGGACCATTTAGCCAGTCCATTCCCATAACCAGTTTGAAGCTTTGGCCAAAATAAAGTAGACCAAATGTGAACCTCTTTCGGCGCGGTCTTCGTGACTAAGGCTGCGTAAAATTAATGATGTTATCATTAAGCCATTTCTTGGTGTGCAATCTGAGGAGATCTTCGTGATTGACAGCCTCTCTTGCATACGCGACTTGAAATTTAGGGTCATTCAAAAATTGCTTAACGCGGACCTTTTTGGATCTGGTGAGCGCGAAACGCGAGCGATACCGGGTGGGTAGACCCGTTAGAGTGTCCAAATTTGGTAAACTCTTACTACAGTCATTCCATGGTCCTTGCATCAACATTTTGTTTCCACCGGTTTGAGACCAATTTGGATGTAAATGAAATGCAGAAACTAAAAGTCAGATAGATGCTCTGGGTAGACCTCTAGGATATCCATCATTCATAATTTTGAGATTTGAAGCTGTCCTGCCATGACGGGGCAATCATTGTGATGCAAGGACCACAGATCATTTCCCCACACAAAAAGAAATAATGTTCTGAGCTCCCATGCCTTTCAATGCCGAGGTTGGCCATTTTCATGTTATTAAAAGTGTTCTATGTTGGATTAGAGCAAGATTTTGGCAGGGCGGAGCCGCAGCCTAACAATAGCAAGCTCCATCAAAAGTTTAGAAATATTTTCTGTGAGCTGAACATGCGTATTTCGTGGTCGGACAAACTCTAAACACCTTTATATATTCGCTAGACACGCCCTATGCTATATTTGGAGGATTCATGATAATTGGATTGAAGGCGGACATTGCTGACTAATTAACCTTTTATGGTTACCCGCGCGTATTGGAAATTCAAACTCCGATCGACCAGCCTGTCTATTGACACAATTAAGTTCGAAAGACAGGCTGGATTCGAGCCTAAAGATATCACATGAGGAGCTTCAGCGCCAGCCTGAGGCAATTAAATCACAGGGTTCCAGTGGGACTTCAGGTAAAAAACAGCAGAACATTGCAGACATGTTTGGGATGGCCCAAAAGCGCTCGGGCAGCTCCATTCTATCTGAGGATGATATTCAGAGGGCCTCTGGAATGTCTTCAGTCTGGGTGATCAAAACGGCTCAAAACAGCTCCGGTGCCGAAGAGGAAGAAGAGTTGTCTCTGAGGATTGACATTCAGGAGATCTCTGGAATGTCTTCAGCTCCTGTGCCAAGAGGAAGAAGAGTTATCTTCCTCTGATGAATCTGAAATTCTGGATGAGATTGATATCTCTCCTGAAGAACTTGAATCAGCAGCTCGCCAAAAAGAAGGAGATGCTGTGGACCGGTTACAATGAGAACGGGTGCAATGACGATATCTTTTCAAGCCGAGATTAGTGATTTCTACTTGAATGAATGAGATATTTTCTGCTTGATGTCGTGAACTAGCGAGGTACGAGTTATGTAGTCTGTCTAGGAGATACTATTGTTGTTAAATTGGGTGGTTTAGTTGAGTTTCTGTTTTTATTTTATTTTATCTCTCTCCATTACTCTACAACACCACATACCCAATAATACACACTCTCTCTCAACCTGCATACCCACATCCGCTCCAAATATTCGCATGTACTTATCCTTCCCCTCTCAATTTTCCGCTCCCTCTCGATAGAAAGATTTCCCAGTCTGTTCTCTGCTTTATTTAATTCCTCTCGGTTCTCTGATAAGATGCACCCATGATAACCATACATATGTACTGTTACTTATTCTCATCCCCATACTATTACTAACTACATTTTCTGCTCGCAAATTTTCCCAAAGCGCAAATCCGAATTGGCAGAAGCCTTCGTATTGACCTGGCCTACGCGTGCACACCGTCCGGCTCAAAAATGGTACTTCAACCCGGCGCGTCGTCTGTTTGGTTCTGAGTGTCTCCTCGGGCGCGGCCTCCGAGCCAGTGATGGTATTGACTTGGGGCGTGCTTTCAGCGCAGCCCTGTTGGCCTCGTTTTACTTAAAGGACAGCCATTCAACACAGCCACTATTTTTGCATAGGAGGAAGTTCTATCACTTAATTTTGCCTGTCTGTGTCCGAAACAGACCCAATACGGTCCAAGATCTGCATATAACAGATAGTGACTGAATTTTACAGTGGCAAGCTCTGTGCAAGAACCCCCAAAACTTCTATCACATCGCTTCTCGTGTCGCGGGAAAAAGTTCGGCTCAATGTGTAGATCAGTATTACCTGCTAAAGAGGAATGGTTTTGACTTTAAAGGAATGGTAAGCCGACTCTCTTCGCGGGTGACTTAATTGAAAAACAATCGCGAAGATTGCCGCTGCAGTGATAGGAGTTAAACTCGGTCTTTCCTTGACAACCCTTGGACCCACCACCGCCCAATCCTCGTCTATCTTTTTCGGGTATTGCGGCCCGGGTCAAACACACAAGGGAGACCGCTTCTACCTCTGCGCTCCCCTTCAGATGAAGCGCCCACCAAGGCCAGAACAGGGAAGCGCGTGCCTCCATTGGCCATAATGCCGGTCTACGAATAAGAGAGTTGCATCAATTGATGCAGATCACAGTGTCCTGTTCCAAAACTCGTGCGACCACTCCAAGATGCCGGCTCCCGTTAAATGGTCCTTGGATGACCAGGGTGCATCTTCTCTCAATTTTCACTTTTTTCGCTGACTTGAAAATTCAGAGGAGTTCGACACTATTGTCTCCCAGAACTTCCGAGTTGTTTTGCCAGATTCAGGGTTCGTGCTGCCTGTGGGAAATAATTTCCTTCTGGCGTTTAAGCGGATCGCTGCTCAGATGCCCCGGGTGGTAAGTACCTATACATGGCAAACAACGTCCACGTCATTGATGAGAGCTACGTATCAGACAACTGCCCAGGTTATGGAATTTTACTATTGGCGACAGAATTCTGAAGGGTTCAAGGACGCTCAGACAATTTATGAGGTTATTGCTCCCGCGTTAAAGCGGAAGAGTGACGAGGTGAGTAACGAGGGTAGGCCGATATGGTCAATAAAGCGGCAGCGAAGAGAAGAGCAGAGCATGAGTGTATGACTGCAAGCCCATATAAGGACCAGCAGGTCGTGTGACAGGATTTGAGGAATATCTATTAATATTTACTAGCACAAATAATTTCCCGGGCATCTATAGCCTACGGCTCTGGGGACCGTTTGAGTCGTGGAATTCTCTTAAAAATTGAAAACCTTACATGTAGTGTTGCCGCGGCGACGCTAAAAGCCGCTAGCCATGAGAGCCGAGCCGCAAATTAGCCAAGCCTAGGTTCAAATCCCGCCTGTCTGTGAAAGCAAGCTTGTCGATAGACAGGCTGGTCGATCTGAGTTTGAATTTCCAATACAAATAAGTTGCCAAAAAAGGTTATTAGTGTATTCCTTCTTCTGAGGGAGATCTCACTGAATTTTTGCATCAGCGTGTTCGCAGCGTTGCAGAGAGCATATCCCGGCCTATCCGAGGGCAAACTGATAAGATTTAGGTCTGCCAGGCGAAGATTTGTCCATTTTGTCGTTGTTTGCCTCTGATGTCACCCACTCGGAAACGCGGGTCCGGAATAACCTTTTGTATTGAGATTTCAAACTCAGATCGACTGGTCTGTCTATCGACGGCTTGTCCATAGACAGACCAGTCACTTGTCTAAGCCGAGCCGAACCAGTCGTCAAGACCAAATTAGGCAATCGGCTTTCGCGTCCAAGCCATTTGAGCGGCGGCTCGATCCCAAATGGTATTGCTATTAAACGAGACACTTTTGTGAGCCTGGTGCAAGCCCTGGGTCCTTGCCATCCTAAATCACCCCACAGCAAAAGTGTAGGCTTCGGCTTGATATAATATCAGTAGGTTTTTTGAATTTGGGTGAATCGAATCATGACTTGATATTCAAAATTCCCACTTTCCCATCGACCCTGAAGTATTAGAGAGGTTGCGCAGCTGATTATCAGAACATCTGTTCAAAACACCCCGTAGCTAAGCCCTCCCCCAGCAGGTGAGTGATTACAGCTAATTGCAGTACTGAAGGCGCGAATGAAAAATTTCCTGTTTGGGATGTTTTTCAAAGAATTCCCCAGATCTCGGTCAATTCGTCGTGGATTTGGATGAAAACTATGCTAGATAATTCGGGCTAATTCATTCGCAATTAGTGATATAGAGAACCTGCCAAAAATTTTATAGTGGCTGATCTTGGATTTCAGGCTATGTGGGTGGATGCCTTCTAGCAAGCCCAGTACTTGTTCAAATGGCCTGGTTTGTGAGACAGAGGACTTGCATGGATATAAATGATATGATAGAGCCAAAATCTCATAAAGGTCATGGTTGCATTCAATTCTCACAAGATTTCCAGATCAGAGCAGATTGCCCATCGTCCAGAAGTGATTACAGGCATCATAGAGTGAATTATCTTGGATTCTGGCTCTATCACATCTTTCTAAATGTATGTTAGTTTGTTGTTGCAAACAATCAGCTCATTTTACAGCTAATTGCAGTACCGAAGGCGTGAACCAAAATTTTCTGTTTGGGATATTTTCAGAGAATTCCCGATATCTCGGTCAGTTCTTCACCGATTCACATAAAAACTGGATAGATCTACTCCGCTAATTCATGCGCAATTAGTGATAGAGAGGAATTTGTGAAAATATCATATATCAGGTATTTTCTGGTTTCAGGCTGTTTTCGCACCAAAAGCCGTCTAGCATACTGAGAACATGTCCCAGCGGCCTAATATTTTAGGACGGACAACGTTGATAGCTGAGAAAACATGTGATAGAGCCAGAAACACGGATAAATTACTTACAGTCCCTCTAGCTCCCTCAGATACATTTGCAAGTTTTGGCATTGAGAGATATTGTAAAGATTACATTTATCTAGGAATTTCATATATTTCTGGCTCTATCACATGTTTCCTCAGCTATAAAAATTGTCCGTCCTAAATTACTAGGCTGCTGGGACATGTTCTCAGTATGCTAGACGGCTTTTGGTGCGAAAACAGGCCGAAACCAGAAAATACCTATAATATTTTCACAAATTCCTCTCTATCACTAATTGCGCATGAATTAGCTGAGTAGATCTATCTAGTTTTTATTTGAATCAGTGAAGAACTGACTGAGATATCGGGAATTCTCTGAAAGTATTCCAAAACAGAAATTTTGGTTCGCGCCTTCGGTACTGCAATTAGCTGTAAGAGTCTTGTGAGTGGACATACCATTTGAGGGTAGACCTGCATCGAATGAGGCTGTAATTGGTCAGGCTTGCTCACAGTGATGCATATGTCGTACCCTCTGTTTCCAGTTGAAAGACCTCCTTATTGTATGGTGTACAAGCAGCTGACAGCCCGCTTTGCGGCCGCCATCCCCTCTTTACATGACAGTAGTTAGAAGTGGCTCAGGATCTTCTTTAGGTATCAAATCACCTTGTCGGTGTATTTCATGATATACCTTGGCCAAGAGTCTTTGCCGGAGAATTCAAGGAGATTTGTGAGGCTATCAGAAGGAGAAGTGATGGAAGCAGTGATTGTGCAAGCGGCAGATTGCGGCATGCACCCTGAATCAAAACGCAAGCCGCGTACGGCTCGTAGGACCGCCCGGCACCCAGCATGGACGGAGACCTCTGTATGAACATGTTCAAAAGCCCTGGCACTTCACTGATCTGCGGAGCTCTTTTTGAATGAATTTGCAGCGATTCTCAAAGGTTGGCCTAATGTTAATGGCGTGCGCTAGGCAGCTGAAAAAGGCGTCAGACCTTGTGATTGAAGCTCGAAAGAAACTTACTTGATACGCCTTTCTATGGGATCCCACTTGATTTTTGCGACGGAGCCATTTGACGAGAAAACTCGACAAGCATCGTGCCGTTATTAGTGCCATTGTCGCAGGTTACATACCCAACCTAAAAGATCCAGTTAGAGTGAAGATGAAGAGATGCAGCACCACGTATGATTTGAGAAGCCGAGCCGCTCCACAATCTTGAACAGCGTCTGTCCGAGCCGTATGCCGTGGTGCGCGTTGTTCATACGTGTAAAGCCCAGGAGCGCCTCACGCAGCACCCATACGCCCGGCGAGGTCTCCTCCATCCGGTGACCAGTAACGGCGTAATAGCTGTCTGTGTTGCTGGCTTGCCAGGCATCGCAGGTGATGTGAATCATACCAGTTACGGTGTCGCTCTGAGATGTAGAGAGTGAGCGGAATAGTATATATAGCAGGATACGCACGAAGACGGATTTTCAGCTTGTTCTCTGATTGTGGAAGAGCTTGATAATTGCGTCGCGTGTCTGGGCGCGGGTGGGTAGATTGGCGCCTTCAGTTGCTCGAGCAGCAATGTCGATCATTTCCTTGAACTTTGGGTGCGTTAACGCGTCAATGGGCTGTTGCAGCAACGTGAGCAAACAGTAGAATAAAGACGATGTGACTAACCTGATCAGTTGCGATAAGCCACTGAATGGCCGCATCGAGAAGCAGCTCGTCAGTATATCAACGGGTGGTGGAGGCTGCACTGGAGGCTGATTCTGTGGCCTTAGGACGGCAGTAATGGCCGCAATCATGGGCCAGTGTCTCGGGGCGAGAGGGTAGCCACCGGCGGCGGGGGTGGCGTGTCATTGTTGTTGGTCATCGCGTCGATGTTTAGACGAAGAGATTTCGTCGATCAAAGAAGCAGTGTGAACGCGGGATTTCGGTCCGTGGACGGCGATGGGCACGCGATGCGACAGGAGATGGAGACGACTCCGAGGAGGGTGAAACGGGCTTGGAGAGAGGCTGCACGCGGTGCGAAACGACCCCCAACACGAGTAGCTGACGGAACTGCCGAGTATAGCGTTGCGAAGAAGAGAAGAATGAGCGAGAGGAACAAGAGCACTGTGACGAGCGCCAACAAGTGCGCTGGCTTACCCATGGATTGAAAACATCGCCGGCGATGCAGCAGGGGTTAAAATATGGATGTCGAGTCTCAAAAAGGGAGACGACGGGGATTACAAGTCTCAACGACGATAGGGACTTGGTTGATAACCTGTGGAGATTGGCACGAGCAAAATTTCTGAATTCAATGAATTTTTCCGAATCTGAGCTCAAAATATTGAGGAAAAAGCCAGAAAAAAATCGCAAAAATAACGTAAAAATTGCCATCGCTTCCTTTTGACAAGCTGGTCATGATCCCGGCAAAAACTAACAATTTTATCGAGCCGTTCTTCCGGAAAAAAATGATTTGATGTGTCAATTATCTGGTCCGGAAATGGCACAGAAAAACAGATTTGTCGGAATTGTCGCTTCTATTGGTTGATTAGTGGTTCCAAAGCCATTGATTTGTGATTTCGGTAGGATCTGGAAGTAATCCCACCTCCGGAGGGTCCAAAAGAGGTACACACAACTTTGTTCAACTTGGCCGAAAAATTGGAGAAAAACCAATTGCTCGTGGGAAAAACTTCGGAGGTATGTTTTTGGGGTCCTTTCGTTGAGCCGAATCTGATTCTGAACTCAGAATTATGAAAAAAAGACCCGTCACGCGCTAAGTAATAAGTGGCCTTTGACTGTCCCCTACTGTAGTTTAGCGGTATTGACTCCGGTATCTCATAAGGTCGAAGAGCGGATGGCCCAAGGCCTCCACTGCAACTCATACACCCCCCCCAAGGTGCAGGGCAAGGCAAGCCCCGGCAAAGTCCTTGTCATCGGAGAACCAAACATCACCAAGGAGCACAGTGTTGGCTAAACTGAGTCAAAGGTCAAAGGCGGTCGGCCGCATCGGCCTTCACTGGCCGCTTTGACCCGGTTTGACCGAGTTTGGCCGAATTTTTGACCGTCGGCGCACAAAGGCTTTTTCACGCTTCCCAGCGTCACACACCCATCGGAAATTTTTACACCATCTATGGTGCAGGTCACCTAGCCACTGCACCCTCGTGTTTGAAATTTTGCGGCCTCAATTTAATCCGATTTATTATCCCTCTTGCGAATGTCCTCCATTCGAAGATAGAAGAAGAACCCCAAGAGGAATTTTTATTTACTTCAAAACTGAGGGAGCAAAAAAAAAGTTGCCGACCGATTTGGCCACATTTGCGTATTGTATTCAAAAAATACCGTTAGAGCTGTAAGTAGGCGCAAAATGATGCTACGGAGTTTCTACTTGTCAAGCCCCTGTCCCATAGTTGCTGAAACACATAGTTGAGCTGAATGCCCGAACAAAACCGTTGAGCCTCTTTGGGACCCAGGTCGCTGCGATACGCGTCATCCACCGAACCATACGGTGTTCCCACTTGCGAATTATCGTGCGTGAGACGGAGGCGAGTGCGGCCGGAATGTTCGCCTTGAGGCCTTCGAAAGGTGTAATCACAATGATCCCCAAAAGAACTCTATGAAGTTCAGCTCGCAGTGGTATTTGGGACAGAATATCACCAGATGTCCAGCATCTTCAATTGTTTCGGCCACCATGGAGCGCTGCGCAAGGAAGTCGGGTTGCAGTTCGAGCACACGAGCTGCACAACAATCACGCGGGGCAGTGTGGATCCCCTTCTTGCACTCCTTAACTAGTTTGCCCTTGGGCCATAGGCCACGCTCTTGAAGGACGACCTTCATCCCCTTCGGTTGGCCGGGATACTCGGGATGGTTGGTAGAGTAAATCATTTTTTGAACCCGCCGAACATTTCCATCCATCCACCATCCATTGGCATAAGGGCTTGTTTGCCGCCGGGATTGAGGTTCATACGGCTGACAAGCAGAGCATCCAAGCGATCGATACATGCCTCTGGACAGGGGTGGTGCAAACTGCATGGTCTAAAAAAGAAAAAAAAGTCAAACGAGAATGATTTAGCTGCATCGGCGCGTACCAGACGTTTGAGCCCAGAGTAAGGGTCTGGAAGACAGTGTCACAAGCAGAACAAATCGTGGGAAAATTTGACGCACATCTTGTCCCACCCCTCCTCCCCACCCGCCCCCAAAGTCAGCATTGTCTCGCTGAACGTGAGGTAGATGTGACGTGCCCGGAAGTGATGGGATTGCAGGAAGGGCTTGCAGGAAGGGCTTGCACATATTGGGCATAAGCAGGTGGCGCAGTCACTGGAGCACGCGACCCATGCAAACCAGCTTTGAAAGGTGCTTCTGGCATAGGAGGGTGCACTATCATCTGTCAGAGCAGCCGTAGATAAATCTAGACAAACTCAGAAAGCATGGATGTTGTACAAGATAATCGTAGCAGGGTAGAGAAAGATGATAGTTAGTAGCGGTAAGGTGAGAAACCATGGCTGGGACCGCCGTAACCGCGATAGGCCGCGACCCGCACCGCGATTGTAAACACCGCCATTGTAGCCTCCTCCATTGTAGCCACCTCCGTTGTAGCCACCGCTGTTGTAGGCCGCCTCGTCCTCCACGGCCCCGGCCCCGGCTGCCCATCGCGAAATTGTTGGGGGGTGGGATAGGTGTGATGACACTGAGGGAGGTCGGAATGGCGGGATCATCTTGATCTTCAGGGATGCCGGTGTGCGAGGCGATATCCCGGTGAGTGGAGCATGTGGCAGTCGTTGTTATAGTGATCAACGGCGTGGCACTCCGAGCAACCCATAAATTCCGTATAATTCGGATTCGGGCCACGCCAAGGCTTGCCTCTCCTCGTTTGGGGACGTCGACGATGAAACCTTGAGCCATGAGGTGGTTCTGAAGTTTGTAGGATTTTATCGAGGTCGTGGAGATGGGTGGGAAGAGAATGTGGTATGCCGTGATGGGTGGTAGTATGCTGGACAAAAGTTTCAAGGTCTGTAATCGACGAGGATAGTCGTAGAAAGGCTGAGAAATACGAGGCGGGCCCAAAATAGATAGAGGTCGGAGGTACAAGCTATAAATAGCTGTAGATGTTGTTGAGGGGAGGTGGTGGTCAAAAGGATGGATGCGACGAGCTACCTCCTCGTCGTGCGCCCGTGCAAGCGCGAGGTGCTCCAATCTGTGCCTTGAGCGCATGCTCCTCGCGCTGTTGCTTCTCAAGCAGGGTTACGTTGCGGTTGCTCCTCCTGCAGCAAAATCGGAGTGGCCCGTGCTGAAGGTCATCATCGCACCAACAACTGACAATGTCTGGGACGATTCCTGTGAAATCTTCGGGGAGGGGCTCTGCAAGGTTAAGTTGGATAGGCTTATAATCGGCGATCGCGTCGTTCCCTCGTTTCAGATCGTTGGAATATCCGAGGATGGTATCGAGGTGATCGGGGAGAGGTCCGCTAGCGATGCCTCCATACTTGATGTTGGCCAGCCTCTCGTGAATCGCGATCACGGACAGCATGCCCGCGGGCTCGTAAATAGTGCGGAAATTATTCCACATTCTGCGGCGCAGCGAGGAAAACCCCGGGAACCACCTCAGCTGGCTTTGAGCGCCTGTCCCGGGGGCCGTATCTGTATATATCAATAGGAAACAACTGCACATCAGAACCCCCGCGGTGTCATATTCCATGGGATGTCTGGTACGTCCGTGTCATTCATCCAGACAAACTGCTCACCTCCGACAGTCAAATTTTTGGATCGTCTGCGTAACAAAATCGTTTCTCGGGGTATTTAACCTTCGAAGAAGAGCATCTCCACTACAAACTGCCCCATGTGAGAAATGAAGTCCTCAAATTTTTTATCACCTGTTTTTTGCAGCTGTCAAGAAATATTCGGCCATCCGTACATCCTAAATTGTGGTCATTCATTCTGCGCGCTGTGTATTTTGCGCCATATATTCTCAAATTTGCATGAATGTGGTCTTTGGCATGAATCCCCTGGTCTGTCCATACTTGTAGACATCCAAGCTTCTTGATCCAGAATGAAATTAAAAGGATGCCCGTTGTGCAGAGCACCCCATTTTCATCTCGTTGTTGCAGAGCCCACTGATCTTATTCACACAGAACCATGTTCTAGCAAGCACAGTTTTGAAATTATTGGAACCCTTAGATCAGCATGCGCCAAAGTTGGCCCTCGGTCAAGCGCAGCATACAGGATCTGCGACGAGTGGAAGCCGAAAAAAAGAGTTAATTTGCTCAATGAATTGCGGAAGTTCCACTCATCTTTCCAGGGAGGGAGAACGTGAGATGCACTATCTCAAAGTCATTTGGAAAAATGGAATGAGGTCGCATGATTGCCTAATGATGAAGCATAGGTTGAACTCGCTTTACAATTTACATAAGCGAGTAAACTGAGGGAATAAACCAAAGATAACCACATAGAGTTTGTATGACTTGTTGAAAATGTAGTGCAAACACAAGTGATTAGCAATAGTCTGAAGAGGGCGGCCAACCTTCAGCGAAAGCCCTCCAAGTGCGAGGCAAGCGTTCAATGAGCGCGAATACAAGCATTAGGCTCGTGACCAGCCTGCCTACGGAATACCAACCAATGTGGCGGGCACGGTTGCCTACGAGCCTGGTGCATGGCAGTGCTGACATCTGCCGACAACCTGCCGACACCAATCCCGACGTCGGTCTCTGGAGGTCAAAGACCCCCAAATGCTGGATATATACATTTATAACACTCTTAGATGAGTTGATGATACTCGTGCAAGGAAACTAATTGCTCGCTTCGCTCGCAATTCTACACTAACACGTGACGAGGCAGAGGGCTGCAAACCAAATCAATTCCAATGAAGTCTCAGCCATTTTCTGAGCCACGCGTGTCAGAAATTAGCGTGTCTTGCATAGGATCGTTAAGATTTCTTTCTCGCGGGTTCCTCATTAAACCAGAGGGGCAGAGGGTCGGATCTGCGACCACAGCAAGTACGACAATGATACAGATGATATAGTAGCTGGTCTTTCCGCTTCCCGTCAGAGTTATGGCGAATAGATTGACACTGTCGAGGCTTTTACAGATGGATAAATCTATTTGTCAACCCCCCTTGTCATGTTTCCAGGGGTTGCCAAATAGTAATATGGCAACCCTTCGCTTAAGAGACAGGATAAGATGGGCGCCTGGGTGCAATTAGGACATTAACATACGCCAAACTTCGCAAGGCCTGGTTCCACACCTTGGGCTTTTTATGCTTTTTTTTCTTGCTACTTTTTGGCGGGTTTTCGGCCCTCTGATGGAGTCAAACAGCTCAATGCCTGAAAACCCTGTTGAATTTTGAAAGATAACACACCCAAAAAATCAGGTGCCTCTGTGACAATGCCTCTTCAGTTGATGATTTTCCTTTTTGATATCATTTCCACTGCAAATTCCCACGTGGGCGATAATATCACACTTTAATTTGATCCGTGACTACGGCCACTGCCACACTCGAGATGGAGAGTTCTGTGACCTCTGGTTTGACGAGCAGAGCAGCTCAGACAATTTCAAACAGGCTTCGAGGTTATGTGAGGGGAGCTTAAAATCATGATGCGCACGGACAATTGATGTGCCCGTTGATGAGCAGGTGGGGTGATTTCCTAAATGCCTTGGCAACCCAACATATTCTGGGGGGTTTGGCTGGAATGTCTTGTGAGGGCCTCAGACTCTCCAGGGGATACCTGACCGGATGTCCACCGGACATTCATGATTCGATCTCCCTGGAGGATTGCCCAAAACTCTTCTCCGATGATCCGTATCCCGATCTCTTGTTGACATCAAATCAAAATGGTGGTGTACTGTAGCGTTTCGACCGAATGTTCGCACTAGTATTATATTAGGTTCCTCCCCTGGATGTCTTTGTGGTCGCTCGTTCTTGTCTTGCGATTTTTTCAGTTCCGGTGCTCATGACCTCTATTGCTGCACTGCCCAAGTGTATCTGTGTCTTGAATAATATTTGGTTTAATCGATCCAATTCTCACCTTCATCTTCCGAAGTTCGTTGTGCCGGAGCGAAGTGGCGGCGTGTCTTGTTTCATGTCGTTGTTGGTCCTTCTGTTGCGTTGCCCTGGGACAGCTCTTTGCCAGCTCAGAAATCAGATTTCCATCTTTAAAAACTTATACTAATGCACGAGGGAGGCAAAACCCACGCCTGGAACTTTGGTCACGCTGTGGCTGTGCTCTGGGGGAATGCTTCCCCCAGGCCCACTCTTCCTCGCTGGTGCTGGCCATTTTTCCGAATTTTTCTTTCACTCCAGGCTCAAATTTTCGGAACATTGGCATGAAAAAAAAAAACAGTGTAATTGACACTCCCAGCAGAAATTGCAGAGCCCCACTGCGTGGAGCTTCTGCATGCTGGGAGTGTCAGTTGCACTGTTTTTTTTTTTCATGCCAATGTCCCTCAAAATTTCGAGATAGAGTAGTGTTCAAATAAATAAATATTTTTGTCGTGGTGATAAGGAATCAAGGAAACTCTTTCGGGCCCCGGCCCGGACGGCTGGGGTTTTCCACCCCCAACCCCGACCGCTGTGTGCGGAGCTTACCGCTCGCTGCGGGGGCCCCACTGCGTGGTGCTTCCGCCGTTGGCCGCCAGAAAATCTGGAGAAAAAACGAGATCCACCTGGATCGAACGCGAGACCTCCGCAAAACATTAAAAAATACAGAGGAAGCCTTCTAACAGACAGAGTTCAAGACACCATACAAGAAGTAATGTCATTAATCAGGTCTAGTGGTGAGGAAGGCGTGCGCATGGTGAAAATTCCCGAACCGTAGTTCGCGACACATATATTCAACAAATGTTTTGGCACGGAATTTTCGGCCAGTGTTTGGAGATCAAGTTATTCTCGTGGTCCGGAGCGAATGGAGGACAAAAGCAAAATTATCTTCTGAACATATAGGTCAATGACTCAAAACACGCAAACCATCAGTTCACGAGAAATTCAAACCGAAGACTTCGGCGCGGTGACGCAACAGAACTTTGTCGCGGATTTGCTCATCTATCTGCACACCACCCTTCTTGAGCACTTGTAGACAAAAGCAGGAGGTGGGCTGAGGATAGAGGTCAAAATGCGGAGTTCGCGAGACATTAAAGCTTAATCATCTGAGGCAGTACGAGATTCAGAAATTACTTTTGTACTTTACATTATTCTCCTGTTCTTAAGTAAATGGTATGGCTATTACTTCATTTTACAGACAGCATACTGAGTAATATGTAGAATCGATAAAATCAACTCCCGATGTTGTTGATGAGTAGGTATATGGGCTATATAGTGTCCAATAGATAAGACGTTGAAATGACGCTGGGTCGAGCAAAAAAGTTGAAACGACATAGGTTGCGCACACTAAGTTGAAATGATCTCGCTTCCAAAAGAAGTGGAAATGGACACATGGTTGCGCAGACAAAGTTGAAATGATCCGACTGCCAAAAAAAAAGTTTGAAATGACACATGCCGGAAAACACGCACATGTGATCGTGCTCCCAACAACACACGAAATGACACTGAAAATTCAGTTTATGGCAGCCCTTTCTCGTTCTGAGGCCCTTCCGAATCATCACCGCGCGCGCCATCTCCGCTCCCGACTGCCGAGGCCGCAGCATCCTCCCCCCCCCCCTGATTCGGGCTCCCCACCCAGCCCAATGTCTCCTCCCTCCGCAGGTAAGTCCTCCTCGTCCTCGAGATCAACCTGGTAATGTCCGATGCCTCCACCCGTATGAAAGACCCGAGCTTCTGCTTGGGCTCAGGGTGGGCACTTTCGATGTGGCCGCAACTTTTACAAAGAAGACGGTCCTCGACAAGGTGACCCTGGGGTTGATGGAACAGGTGAGAACCGCGGTTATCTCGTTACTCAATGTGATAACAGCTCTTAACGTTGTCCTTCTAGAATCCTTCGCTTTGATAAGTGGTGGTGCGGTACATCCATTCGATGTTACGGTGCAGCTAAGTAAATAAGCTAGTAATTTCTATCTGCCCACGTGGCTTGAAGGCACCTTTCTCCACCAGGAGACGCATAATCTTGGTGTGGCGTTTCTTCATAGCTCGCACCTTTCCCGAGTAGATACCGAGAGCCAGATATCTTTATAGGTTTCATGCACTGCTCGGCACTTCTCTGCACTGAGGTGGGCTCCGTTCTCGAGGAGGAGGCGCACAATGTCTGTGTATCCCGCCACGCAGGCATCCCGCAATGCCTGGCAATCTTGTGTATTGACAGTACACTTCTGTAGCAGAAGGTGCACAATTCCTGTGTGGCCTGCGCTCGAGGCTTCATGTAAAGCATCTGCGCTGACGCAGGCTCCGTTCTCGAGGAGGAGGTCCACAATGCCTGTGTAGCCTCTCCGGCTAGCTTCCCGCAACGGGTCGCACCTATCTGCATTGATGTTGGCGCCGTTCGCGAGGAGAAGGCGCACAATGTCTGTGTGACCTCCTGCGGAAGCTTTCTCCAACGCCCAGCACCCACATGCGCTGATGTTGGCACCATTCTCGAGAAGGAGGTGCACAATTTCTGTATGGCCTCCCCAGGAAGCTTCCTGCAACGCAATAGTGCCGTCTGTATTCACGTTCGCCCCGTTCTCGAGGAGAAGGCGCACCACCTCTGCATGGCCTCTCCCGGAAGCTTCCTGCAATGCCCGGCCTCCATTTGTATCCGGATCAGCACCGCTCTCCAGGAGGAGGCGCACAATGTCTATGTTGCCTTCTCCGGAGGCTCCCGCCAATGCATGCCAATCTGCATTGACATCAGCGCCGTTTCTCAAGAGGAGGCGCACAATGCCCGTGTTGCCTGCCTTTGAAGCTTTCTGCAAAGCCTGGCACCCATTTGCGTCAGCACCGTTCTGGAGGAGGAGGTGTATAATGTTCATGTGTCCTTGTACGCAAGCTGTCACCAACGCGTAGCCGCCGTCTGTGTTCGCGTCCGCCCCATTCTCAAGGAGAAGGCGCACCACGGCTGCACGGCCTCTCCCGGAAGCTTCCTGCAATGCCCGGCCTCCATTTGTATTGGGATCAGCACCGCTCTCCAGGAGGAGGTGCACAATGTCTATGTGGCCTTCTCCGGAGGCTCCCGCCAATGCATTCCAATCTGCATTGACATCAGCGCCATTTCCCAATAGGAGGCGCACAATGCCCGTGTGGCCTGCCTCTGAAGCTTTCTGCAAAGCCTGGCACCCATTTGCATAGTTGGCGCCGTTCTCAAGGAGAAGGCGCACAATGTCTGTACAGCCTCTCTGGGCAGCATCCTGTAATGCCCGGCAGCCATCTGCATTGACTTTGGCACCGTTATCGAGAAGGAGGCGCACAATGTCTGTGTGGCCTCCCCATGAAGCTTCCTGCAATGCCTGGCACCCATCTGTGTCGATGTCAGCACTGGTCTCGAGGAGGACACGCACAAGGTCTGTGCGACCCTTTTTCGAAGCTTGTTGCAAGGTCAGCCCATCTGCGTTAGCCTTGGCACCGTTCTGTAGGAGGAGCCGCAGGATGTCTATGTGATCTGCCCTGAAAGCTTCATGCAAAGCTGGGCACCCATTTGTGTTGACATTGATGCCGTTCTCAAGGAGGAGGCACACAATGTCAATGTGACCTTTTTTCGAAGCTTCCTGCAATGCCTGGCACCCAACTTCCTTGAGGTCGGCACCTTTCCCAAGGATGAAGCGGACTCCCTCAGTATATCCCAATTGGGAACACAGCGTGAGAGGGTTAACGTCCCGTTCCGGTGTCAATCGCGTGAAGAACAGACTGTATAGATCGAGATATTGCCTGCTTCCACTCTGGAGGAGCTGCAGTATTGGTTGGCTGTCACAACAGAGTAGGTGATAATTCCAATATTGTGTCGCATAAGCGGTGAGGGGATAGTTCGCAAAAATTGTACTTAAAGTGACGGTATGATTGGCGAAGTAAAAGAGATAATCAACACAAGTTTGCGCGAGGAATGCGTGTGAGGGTCCTTGTTTGAGATCATACTTGTATTCCTGGGTGAATTCATTGGATACGATGTAATCCGCCGACTGATGCATGTGCGAGGGTTACGACCTTCGACCAAATTCCGGAATGAAGTGAATTAACCCTGCTAACAGTGACCAGTCCTTCTAACAGCCTACACACGGCAGTCGCATAGCTCCCCCGTCGAGAAGGATCATAGACGAATTGGACTGGGTTGGAAAAATTGAATGCAAGAGCCTCTTCAAGTTCAGCTAAGCTGACTGGTCTACCAGAGAAGACAAGCCATCGCAGCACCCGTGCCACATAGACAAAGTCTGCTTGGTCAATTGGTTTGAGAAAGCGGCGATAGATTCCAAATAAGTTGCCCGGGAGATTAGCCAGTATTGTGTTCAGATCCGGGTTTAGTTTACTGCGGGACAGTTCTTGCAGGAGACAGGCGGCCAAGCGAAACCTGGAAAAGTAGCACATGAGACAGGGTGTACAAAGATTCACCAGCAACCCACATTCCATTGCTCTTCTTCACAACTTTTGGTGTAATCTCTTCCGCCCGCTGTGAAACATGCTCCAAATACCGCTGTGATCGAAGTTCATGGGAAACAAAGAGCTTGATATCACGCTCTGTGCTCTCGAGCTCGAGGGTAACCTTTGTGACACTGGCGAGCGCGTTTGTATAAAATTGCCGAGGTTGGCTAGTGACAAGTAGGTGCAATGGGGTTGTAGTCCACTGTCGAAGCCTCGAGATGAACTGCACTAGGATGTCATCCTCGGTACACTCGTCGAGAGCATCGGGAACGATGTAAGTGCGCCCGAACTCCGAGAGTAATTTGTCAAGGACTTCTAAGAGATGCGGATAGGTGGGGAGGGTTTGACCTTTGGATGATTCATACTGCTGATGCAGCACTGCATAAGGATGGAGAGACTGGGCAGAGAGCTGCAAGATAATGGTCCGCAGCATTATCTCCACGAGTTGCCTCTTGTTGTCCCTAAAGTCAAAGTAGAAGTATGCAACAGCTGTCCCGGACAGTGGTTTGTCGTTGAAAAGTTTCCTTATCGCTGTAGAGCTGCCGTACCATTAGCCAAAGTTAAATGACCGAGTTGGCGATGGAGTACCTAAGTACACTCTTGCCAGTGCCAGCTGACAACGATTCAGATGTCTATTGAGTGAAAGAGGAATGGCTCACATTTCCCCTGGATCCATAAAACACCCGAGTTGTCTTTCCATTCAGTGAACTGAGGGCCATCTAGAAACCAACTTCCTGTCCCCTCATGATGGACTTTCTGTGTTTCGTGTTGCTTCTCCCCCATGCTAGGAGGGTACTCTAGCCATTTGTTTAATTTCTCTTCCCGGCTGAAATCGATTCAGCTCGAGGACTCAACACAATTAACGGCAGCTTACTCTGATATCTGAGCTTCCGTCAGTCTCTCTTTCTGGTATGCAGCCTGTTCGGTGAGGCCCTGTTGCACAACTTGAATCTGGTCCGTGCCGTACCCGACTTGGCGGCCAACTTCTTTGACATGTTCCTGAACGAGGCGAATACAGTCATTTCCCTCGCTGACTTGTCCACTAACTCCTGCGACCCGTTCCTGAATGACAAGGATCCCGTCATTTCCCTCCTCGACCTGGCCACTAACTTCTGCAAGAAGATCGCTCTGAGATGTAAGTCTTTCGGTGAGGCCATCCACTCCCTCCCGAATCCGGTCATGTCCGTCAGTCACCTGGTCACTGACTGCACTCAGGGCACCTCTGATTGAATATATGTCAAACCCGCAGGACTACGGCGAGAAAAGCACAGAGGAACTCACAGATTAAGCAGGCCAAGAACTACGCCGAGAGCTGTCCGATGTTCCACCACCTGCATCTTGAATTCCTCCAATGCTTTCTCCTCGGAGCGTGCCCACAAGACGGTCTGCCACACATTTTTGGGCACGGAAATCTTCGCGTAAAACTTCACCATGGTACGATTGCAATTCGCAACCTCCTCTCGAACACGCTGGGTGACAAGAGGGTCGAGTGTCGGGGTCAGCTTGAGAATGAGATACTTGAGCTCCCGGTCCAGAGACGTCAACTCTTTTTTCCGTCTCTTCCCATACGCTCGAGGGTTTCCCGCTGCGGTGAAGCAAAGTCACGATCTTGACGAGGAGCTCGGCCGTGGCTACGATATCCCCGAAGGATCCGTATGCGAAGGCGGCAAGAGGCATGTGTGGTGTAAAGAGGCCAGAGAAGCGTGTAACTGGGAAAAGGCGTGTGAGGCGGTGTGCACAGAAGTGACACTCATCAAACAGCATCTTTGCACATTTATAGGCCATCCGTGACCTTCCATACAGCCCTTCATTGACACGATCCTGATATACATTGGTGTTGCCTGTGAATTCGTCGAGACCGAAGGTTGAGACTAAAAAATAGATCGCTTGGTTATTCTGCCGATTTTCACTGTGGCAAGTCATTTCACTCCAAAGTGATACAGGGTTCACAGTATTGTATTTGGGAGTATGTGACTAGTTACAGGTGCTCAAGGAACATATCAAAGGTAGATATAGCGAATACAAGGCAGCGGGGCGCGAAAGCGCGAGGCGGGTATAACGGCGGGGCGGCGTGCGGGAAGCGGGCGGCGGGCGCTAGAGAGCGCGGCGCGGACGGACGGTGGGGGCATGAAGGAGAATGCACGGTGTGCAGACCTGCAGTGGGCGCGCAAGAGCGGCGGGAAGCGCCGGCGGCGGGGGGCGGGTGAAGCGGCGTGGCGGGGCGGAGAAAGCAGCGTACAGCGCTAAACCAGGCGGGTCGCAACACCCATCGTGGTCTTGGGGTGGTATGTGTCGTCTGTGAAGCTGCAGCGTGCGCGCAAGGCGGCGGGAAGCGGTGGGGACGTGAGGGGGGGGGGTAAAAGGGCGCGACGGCGGGCGGGAAGCGGGCAGACGAGCCTGAACGGGGCGGTGCGCCATCAATATGGCAATGAAGGGGGTGTGTATCGTGAGGCGAGCCGCAGCCAGCGTGCAGCGGCGGCGGGTAGTGTCGGGGGGCGGGGCGGGAAAAGAGGCCCACCAGTGGCAGGGAACCGGCCGACGGCGCCAAAAAGAGCAGGCCACGATGCCCAGAGATACGGCGAATGGTGATGTGGGGTATTCCCAGCCGTAGCGGGGCGCGCAATGCGGCGGGAAGCGACGAGGGCAAGCGGCGGGGAAAGCGGTGCGCGGCGGGCCAACAGTGAGCTGTGGAGGTCCAACGAGCCAAGTGTACGACGTCGATGAGGTCGGAAAATGGTTAGGTGAGGTAGACTGAGTCACAGCGGGCCCGCAAGGGCGGCGGGAAACGGTGCGCGCTAGGGCGGGATCGGTGCTACGTGGCAGCGCGTTGAGGGGGTTGTCGGCGGCCAAGGAAGCGGGAAGCGACGTGCTGGAGGATATAGACCGTGTCCATGTGCCACGACACGCAGCCAAGGGTGCTGGAAGGCGGCGGGAAGCGGGGGCAGGCTGGGGGTAGAACAGATTTGGGGACGCTTGTAGAGGGCCAGAGACGTTGTACAAACAGCTAAAAAGAACACCAGGGGCCGCGATGGCTTGTGGATAGGCCAGCAGAGCGGCAGAACGGCGGGTGCAGCAAGCGGTAGTGGGAGGAGGGATCAGGCTCGGATAATAACAGGGACAAACAAGCCCGCCCCTGCCAAATCCCCCGTTTTGAAAACGGGTTGTAGGCGCTTTCAGGCTCTAAAAACCCGCAGGTAAGCATCGAATTGGTACATTGAAGCTATCACACGCTTAATACTGGGCCGCAAGGCAGCGGCGGCAAGCTGCCATTTTAGGCAGGGCGGGGAGCACAGCCACCGCGCCAACCCGTGGCGGCGAGCAGCGAGCGGGGAGGCGCACGCGGGGGATTTCCCAAAAGGTGCAGGCGCACGCGGGGGGATTTCCCAAAAGTATCTCTCGAGTGATATATCACACCGTCTCTCAAGGAGAGTCATTGATATAACACGCCACATCTCTCGCGAGAGATCTGATTATCCCTTTGGAGGCTAGATCCCGAAAAGGCCCGATGGGCTAATTTTGTCCGAACCGATTTTTCGCAGGGACTGATTTTTGTCCGAACAGGATCTAGCCGATGATGCCGTAAACTTCCAAAACGGGTAATTTTTAGTTCCCACGAGGTCGAAAAATGCCCCCAAAATTCTGGCTGATCAATTGACGCGCTCTTTCGTGCAGAATCATTGTTTTCCTGCTGAAATAGCCAGTTTTGTGCAGGTTCTAACACAAAACTTTACCCGGCCACTTGGGCACCCTTGCAAGTCCCTATAATGATAACTAGCCTTACTAGTATAATGTGACCCAGCCTTATAACATTAAGTCGCCTTGTCATACAGCTTCCATCTTATCAGACCCTTATCAGAAGGCCTCGGCATTATGGCCTTGTAAGGCGTTATAGAGCCTTATCGGCTTCGGCCAGTTTCTCCGACAGAGGTTGCCGCGTCAATTGAATGCCTTGCTCGTGCTACTAAATGTCTCAGCAATGTGTCGAATGTCAAGCGGAATTAAATAGAACCCGACGGCGTACGTTTTGAACATCGAACATCGGCCCGTATGGGTGTGTTCGGATCGGGAGTTGACGGCTTCCGTGATCAGCGAGAGGCGATGCTCATCAGCGGCCAAGCCTTATCAGGCCTTGTAAGGTTGTAGGTTTGGCAAGCCCAGAGGCTTGAGTATGGAGTCAATGAGGTGATACCATTGGCAAGCCGATTGTTTAAGACCAGACTCGTTACCAGTCTGTTATATGGCAATTGAGTGGGGTGAGGTTAATTGCCGTAGGATGACTGGTACGACTCGGAACATTGGGCGGCACAGGGTTCAAAATGCCATTGTAAGGCATGGGGTTCAGAATAGGTCCCTTGTTCCTCCGGGGACAGCGGAGATACATTTAATGCCCTTTGTCGTGGGGCATTCAAATCCGGGATGCAGGGTATCTATGTTGAGCTGCTGAAATGAAAGGCCGCCATCCCACATGCGTTCTCGCCGGGTATGAAATAAAATTAACCCAGAAGAAGTCGAGCACGAGGCTGAACAATGTGTCGTTGACGCCAAAATCGGTCGAAACGCTGCCTAGGCTATTCCAGCTCTAGCAATTTCTTGAGCTGCTGAAATCAAAGGCCGCCATACGACATGCCTCCTCGCCCAGTATGAAAAAAATTAACCAAGAAGAATTCGAGTGTGAGGTCTGAACAGCTGGCTATAAGAGTACTGTGGATAGTTTACGAGTCACGTTGCACAATGATTCCAGCAAGGTTCAGAGTGAACTCGGCAAATAGACTATTCGCGAAAAGTGATTCCTAACCATCTCGGAAATAGATTTGGGTTTTACTGCTTGTACCTACCAAGGGCATCGAAATACTATCCATCTAGACTAAGGACAGCCAAAGAGGGCACCAGTTACGAGTTGAATCAAGTTAATTGAGTTGCTGTAGCACTTGCGAGCGCGAGTTGTTCGGTTGTGACGTAGTTGGTCACAAGGATCAAAGTGACGCTATCTCGGATAGATCCGGGATGCTATCTCTGATACTGTAGCATTTAATTCAATTCGTACCCACCTGTGACCTGTGACCGCGACGTACGAAATCCAGATTTCGTATTTGGGCCGGGTCGGGCGTGACACCCATTTTTTTTTCGTAAATCGGCCGAAAGTTTGCAGGCCTCAGATATGCATATCTGCCTCCCCAGGTCGTTGTAGAATGGTTCAAAGGACTCATATTTCATTTGGGATTAAAATAGGAGATTTATTCACATAATCATCGGAGTTTCACGGCATCTTTGCTGCAGACTGGTCTTCCTGACACGTTGAGGATAATTTATCCTGCGTAGAAACGCTGCGGCGCCGCTTGATGGCAAGCAGGTGGCGTGGAGGCGGAAATTCTATTTTTTGGGCCATTTTCTGGTGATTTTGTGACTTGTTTGAAGTATTCGTATATGGCTCCAGTGACCTGTGACCGGTACGAAGAAAATCGTAAAATTTTAGGCCTGTGACCTGTGACATACGAATTGAATTAAATGCTACAGTAGTTCTGGGTCCAGGCCATCTCAGAGTAACAGGGTCCAACCGCATACTTTGATACCAATACCACAGTGTTCACAGGTTTTGTTCCAATGCAGGCCAAGATTGGTGGGGATCCGGGATGAATTCAGTTGGCATATTCAATCCCACCAATGTTCACTATCGCGTCAGGTCATGCTTTTTGAAAATGCCTGCCATTTGAATACACCTGTAAAGCAACCGAGGCACTGAAAATAAATCGGAGGAGACAGATTGAACTGAAATTTCGTTATCATGTCAACAAGACCTGGTCAAAATCTGAGTTGAAATGGCTCCATAGAATATATCAAAAGGGCTTTATGTTGGGTATTGAACACAGAGGATCTGCTCGGACACGTTCACACCCCGCGGTCCACATTGAATCTCGACGGCAAGCGAAATCTGTGATGCTTAAGCCAAGGCTCATATGTAGCACATTTATTCCCGCCCCGCAGACATGCCAATTTTGGTAGTCCCGCCCCGCAAACAGGTGATTTGGCGGACCAAGCGTATTTGGGCAGACGGCAAGTTCCACCGCGCAAACTTGGCCCGCGTGCGCAAAGTGAACTTTCACAAAAAATTGGCAAGTACATACAGTGACGTGGGCAAGCGCGAAATTTCAGTTTCGCAAAAAAATAAATGTCTATTTTTTGTGTTTCTGGTGGCCAAGAATTTTTTTGGAGAGCAGGGGAGATGAGAATTCCACCAGACTATTGAGATTTTTTGAAAGGGACTTCCCAAGGCCTCATTCTCACTCGCTGTAACCTCGAAGCCCTCAAATGCTGGTTGTGAAGGGCATGTCACCAATTTTGAACACCAAAACCACTCAGAGACAACAGGAGTAAATTTTCTATGTCCGCTAGTAATGGGTTTATTGGAATCAACGTTTTTGGGGGTGCGAGAGGGTGGTCTTGGCAGCGAGAAATGGGTCGATCTTCTGTGGTCGACAGGAATATAGGATTTTAAAATATTATTGGGCCTCTCGCGGGAACCGGCGATAACTGCCAAGACCCACTATTTGGGGTAACCATGAATAGCGGTTGATGCCTTGAACATTTTCCTCTGCTGGCAAACCTGAATCATTTGCCTCAATTTTTGGATATGTGGTTTATGAGATGTGTGTATCGAAACTTATATTTTCCAAATATCTTTTCCCCCCTTTTTCTAACGTATAGAGCATATTGATGTTTTGTGTTCTTTGCAACGGTAAATACCCCTGGTGCCCCAATTTCAGATCTAACTACCGCATGTAAATTGGTTCAGTCGTCCCTCAAAAATGATGACAATCTGAAGATACGGTAGAGACAAACATGAGAAATAGAGTGGTTTTTACTATCCTCATGATTTTTTTTTGTCCCGAGATTCCAATAGGATATAAGCCGGTTTGGTTCACTTCTTTCTCTCCAGAACTAACCGGGTTTTAGGAGTGGTGCGAAGAACGTGGTGAAATCCCTGGATTTTCCGTATCCTCAGCTATTTCTCCGATACCAAATTCGAAACTTTCACAGGGACCCACGGGCCATCATCGTAAGACACTCCCCTTATTCAGATTTCCCGGCAGATGAGCGGGGAAGGCGAACGGAAAGGAAAATGTATGTGCTCATGTACCTCGGAATGTGACCCGAGTGGCCCGAATCACACCTGCGGAGAATGCCGCTGTCAAACTTTTGCCACGTAACACTCTTCCTGTTCTCTTATTCTCTCTTCGTCGACTCTCTTTTCGCCTCCAATGGACCTTATTATGTGAGTAACCCGTAACGACCATCCACTCAACTTTAATCAGCATCTTTCTATTCAGCTGGGGCCACTTTCTATTCAGCTGTAATACATTTAGGCTCGAAACCAGCCTGTCTATGAAGCAAGCTGTCGATAGACAGGCTGGTTGATCTGAGTTTGAATTCCTATGACGCGCGAATTACCATAAAAGGCTATTAGATAATCACCGTCAGCCGGTGCGTACAATACGAGTAAACAGCGCGCCTTTTGCGAGAAACGCCTTCAGGAACATTGCTAACTCTGTATTCTCTGGTCATGAACCCTTCTAAACCTTCCCAAAGTCTGAGAGAACAAGCCGACAGCCTCAAATCCTCGTTCCAGCCCGTATTGCGGCAGCGTAAATCTCGTACTTCCGTGCCAGGCATTTCCTCCTTCTCTGCCACGCAGCAGTCATTTCCCAGCCCTGCGAACGACCAACCTCCGTATTTTGATCATGCAACCCCTTCTTACGCCTCAGGATTCCAATTTCGAGCTCCGTTGACCCCCAAATCCATTCTTCGCTCCCTTTCCCATCCTTCTCACAATCGTGCCCCTCCAGCACCGTCACCTTTTGGGCTGGCAGGCAATGATGATCCATTCCAGTCATCCGAAATTCTGTATCTTCCTACCAACATCCCCGACTCAGAACTTGATGGATTGGCTCCGCAATCCTTCCCTTCTCGTCGCCAACGGACTAACACCTATAATAAGATTCATACACTCCTCTCTGAATTGAGACGCGACCGCATATCGCCTGTCGACATCCTGATACAAGTCCTAGATCCAGACGATGTGTCGTACGATCGCTATCGCGGCAATTTATACAGAGACACGAGTACAAAACTGGTGGAATTGCTGGAAAAGACCATGGCGGATGACAGCGGTCGCCGGAAATTGTTCGAATGCACGCGACCTCATCTTCTGCAGTTTGCATACTATGAATGATGACAATAATGATGTATACATGATTCACTCGATGTCCCTCGACCTCGCTCAATGTCCCATCAAATTCGATCGAGGGAAATCGATATATGCTCGAATTTATCGAGGGAGATCAAGCCACTCGCTCTCGCTCTTTCTCGCTCGATCCGGCTCGACGGCTTTCTCACTGGGCCTTATGATTTGAGCTCACAATTGTGGCTAGAAAATGGTGATTTTTGCCAATTTTGACCAGTTTTTGCTAAATTTGTTGAAAATGGCCACTTTGTACCTATGGCTGCAGGCTCAAATCATGAACTATTAATATGGTTCAAAGTGCTATTCTGCACTACTCAATGAGTACTTTTTGACTATGAAGATCAAATTTTCCTACAGTCCCTGTAGGAAAAGTCAATTTCAAATTCTGGCCAAAAATGCCTTATATCTCCGGAATTGCCTTTTATGGTAATATGTTAACACATGGGAATATCTTCTCTTTCCTCATATTTTCAGTCTACAAGTTATTTGGAGTTGTTTGCAGGCCTGAAGACCGACAACCCCCGATGCCAACACTTTGTATGATCACGAGTAGATTCTCACCGCGAGCACGGCGTTATGCGCTTTACGATCGCGTGGCGGATGAACAATGACGCCGTGCGGGCAGGTCTTGCACGGCGCCGATATGTTTACAAAACGAGATCAGTGGGTAGTCGGGACAGGTGCAGGTGTAGGTGTCAAGGTATGAATAGAGATAGAACAAAGAAGAAAACGCGTCTAGAGAGTGTGGAAATCAAACGAAAAGAGCGAGAGTAAACGACGCGACGGGGACGCGACGACAGGCACCGCCACCGTGGCGGTGCAGATTATATAACAAGCGCTTACCCTGATCAGAGCCCCGCGCTTAACAACAGACTAAGTTATAAAGCAAGCAGCGTGAGCGCACATACAAAAACTATGATATCCCGGGTGAAACTTGGCCAGCCGTCCTATACAATTTGGGAGGCTTTTCTCATTATCAACAATCATTGCGCGAATGTGATGGCCGGTCCTCTCTGTCGTGCGGAGCATATTATGGAATGTGTCGTTCGCCCGGCCATTTATCTGCTGAAACTCACCCTACGATCTGACTGCGGGGGGTGGACCCCACCCGACACTATAACTCCGGCCAGACACATGCTCGTCCGCGACTCTATTTCCCAAATCAATACAGGTGCTAGTAAGACTCCCTGCAGACGATGCTTTTCATTCTGTTAACGCTCCTCAGAACTTCGTGCACGCAAAGGCTCGGGTCACCGATAACGTTGACCTGGCATTCGGACCCTGTCTTGCCTCATTGCACGAGCTGCAGATGTTGTTATTGACATATTGCGTGAATGGGGACGACACAACGCTTCCGCCTCTGCAAGTCGGGGCAACTGATTCGGCCCATAGCCGACTTTACCGCCTTCCTTCCTGGCCATAAGGGGGAAATTTGGATGGGTTAGTAGTACAGGATATCCACGAGTTGCCATTCCCAGCTCATGGTCTGGTTATACCTCGTATCCGATGCCCGGATCTCAGTGGAACGAGCCCCCGGGATACAGACATGCAAATGGATATTCTGATGCTCACTCTCAGTACAATGTGCATCGTGCAGCATGGGCACAGCGTGCATATCAGGGTAACCCGGCCGAAACAATTGGGATTATCATGCAAGTTCTTCGTGATGTTCCCGGGAAAACTAAAGGCATTGTTGTTGAGGTTTGTGACATAGTGTGGTCAGAAGAATTACTCATTTATCCATTCAAGAATCTCACCGAAGGCAAAGAAATTCCGGCCAGTTCTACTCCTTCTTACCTTATAGACCTTGTTTTGAACACGATGCAACCAAAGCTCTCCGAGGCAACCCATGGGTTCGACTTTGGAAGGAGTCGCCCCGTGATCCGAGATGTTGTACGCTGGATTAACCTTGCCGACGAGAGCCCAAACACTCCTTGGTTCTATGAACGGTGCCTCGTCACTTCCTCAAGCAAATCCAAGGACAAAGGCCGCATCTTTAAACGTCCCAAGACATCGTTTGCTGTCGCGCTTGTTCTGAGTGCAGGGCAGTGGGAAGAGTACCTCGCATACCATGCTTCAATCAATGTGAGCTTTATTTTTTGTCTAATCCAACAGCACTAATTAATGGCGTTATTCAGTTGGACGAGGTTCGTTTTAAGCACTTTATCATGCTATCAATTATTAAGATGGAGCGAAGAATCCAACCGGGCGCTTGTCTACCTCAATTTGGACAGTGAGTAGTTCATCTTTATTCCCTTTCAGCGCATTGAAACTGTATAGGGAGGTGCCAGAAGTGAAGACACGATCAGCACATCATCTTCAGCCCAAATTGTGAGCATTCAATCCAAGACTCTAAATATTGTAGGATGTTGCACTCTGCCAGCAAACCCATGCGCGGGGTACCACAGATAGAAGGCAAATGGATGTGGGCACAGTTCTGCTCTTGAAGTGAGATGTTATTGACAGTGATCAAGCAGGTCTTGTTGGATCGGCCCCAAACTCCACCATCTAGAAAGCGTGGTCGGTCCGAGTCTGTGTACATCTCTCCGGATCGTACGCGACTTAGGAAAGTCCTGGCAGTCAACGGAGCCACGGATATTTCTCGAGCACACAGTAAGCCGCTACTAAAATTCGGGAAAGTCTCAAAATAACCTTGTAGATATGCACACGTCGGAGCGTATTGAATTTTATCCACTTCATCAGTGCCTACTCCAGGAGCTCCTGGGCTCTGAAGAGGCTCCCGGCATCGAGTTCTTTGCCTGTGATCCCGCCAATGCCTTGCAGGGCTCCATTGTGGTTGAGTTCACCACGGACATTGGAATGGGGACGTTCAAAACAGCCCATACCGGTCATCTGAGTTTGATCCACCTGCCTGAGCAGGGACTCGGAACAACTCTGAATCAGCTTGTTGCGGTGAAACGAATGTACCGCAGCCCCAAGAATACCGGCACCAGCAGCAACCGGGCTGTTGTCCGATTTGCGCCTGCAGACGAGTATGCTCGAACCGTGCAGGAGGCCAACTTGTTATACTGGGCAGCATCCCTGATGGAGTTCACCTACTCCTTTATCCATCGCTTCCTTTCCAAATCCTCGGCGGATCCCCCATTCGAGATACCGCAATTGCGCTTCGTGCATGCTGGTGTTGCTGTCTCGCATGACCAAGCCATAGGCACCAACATCAGCAACACGACTTCGATTAGGAGAACATATCTTGTCGAGGAGTTCATCAACGAGAGCTCAGAAGGCTTCGTAAAATTTGTTCACAATGGTGATGCTAATCCACTTCTTGATCTCGATGATCCACTCTACGAGATTGCCGAATTCCTTTGCTTTACGCAGCATGTGCAGTACTTCAAAACCGATGGTACTGTATTTCTGTCTGACCTGCAAGGTATGTCTAAATGGCGAGTGGTATAAATTGCTTACTAACTGCCTTTGATCAGGGTCCGCAAGTCTTCTTACCGATCCTCAAATCATGACATCCCCGTATAGTTTTCTCTCTATTTCCGCCTGCTGTTTCTGAACATACCAGGCAGAAAAATTGCGGACGGAAGGGATATTTTTGGTGCTGGTAATGTCGGCAACATCTTTGAGAAGTTCCCCGAGCAGCATATTTGCAACACATACTGCAAATGGTTCAAACTCCCGGCCATGACACCGAATTAGAGTCATCTATTGTGTCTGATTACATATATATCCTATGATGTATGCACCATGAACATGCCTATGATTTATGCCGCCCCTTTTCATAGTTCATTCTTTTCGCCCAAACGATCTTACTTACCTCTGTTTCGGGGTCCTGATCAACCGGCTCGACAGGCCATCAGTCATCACATCACCGGCAACCGCGCTTATCAGCGTGGTGCTCCGGGTTTCCATACAAATCAACCAATTTGCACGAGCCGATCCTCTGCGAAGGGATCGCCTTCGCGTCTCGGTCCAGAACGGAAGTGCTCTCCGGAGGAGATGTGGATACTCTTCTTTCACCAATACTCCCCTTACATATTCGTGTTAGGTAACCGGGCCTGCTCAGGGCTCCCACTGGATCCAGCTGTGTGTTCACCGCTAGTGTTGTCCGGGTCGGGCCGGGCCTGAAGCCCGGGGCTTGGGCCGGGCTTGGGCGGGCTTGGGTTGGGGAGAACCTCAGGCCCGACCCGACAATCGGGCTTGAGGCCGGGTCGGGTCGGGCTTGGGCCCAGGCCCGGGGCTTGGTGGTAAATAATTATATATATATATTAAACAGCGAAAACACTTGAAAAAACTTCCTTGATATCCCCATCGTCCTCACCCTCAACCGGTTCATCAGCTAGGCATGCATCCCAAATCGTATTCACGGGAAATGAGTAAGTGAGTTACAAAATTAAGGTTACAAACGATAGAACAATGATGCACACATCAAAAATTATTGGGTATATCCCGTCCAAATCTTGATGCAGTGTGTCATGGATCAAAAATACCTGCAGGTGATCTGGACTCGTGATGACAGTTGTAATATTTGGCCGGCCAAGCCCGGTGGAAAAGCCCGGGCCTAGGCCCCGGGCTTCGGGCCTGAGCAAATGTCAAGCCCGACCCTAGGCCCAGTTGAAAACCGGGTCGGGCTTGGGCTGGGTCGGGCCTGAAAGCCCCGGGCTTGGGCCGGGCTCGGGCCTGAGCCCGAGCCCGGCAAATCACTATTCACCGCCACGTCAACGGCCAGGGCAGCACGAGAAAAGCGAGGAACACGCACATAAGTAGCTCGTTGGTATAATCACAGAGGGTTTCGTCGACTCGGCATCGAGCGTGGACTGCGCGAATACACAGCGAGGTTTGCTAGCGTTCTACGCCGCCAACACAATCAGGACGCGCACCGAGCATGCGAAGCAAGTGCTCCGCGCCGTAGACCTTGCTCATTTCTTGTTTTTGGCCCGCGGCGAATATTTGGCGCGGACCTCTGTGTATTGGAGTCGCTCGGAATGGTACAGTAGGTGGTTCGCCGGTGAGCAGTTGAAGTACTCCTGCATTCCTGAGACAATGGTTGGCGCCAGTGCGAACAGATATGGGCTTGCGAATAGAACAGGGCGGAGGGAACAAACAGCAGAGACGATACGCACGGAGCAGACTTCACTTGTTTCAAGTAGTTTTGAACTCCTTGAGCAGCTCTTCCACCGTGGGCGATCTGGGCAGCGTCACGAGCTCAAAGGCACAACCAAGGTAAAGTGATTTAAACTGATTCTGTTCAAGTTGGGATCCCACAAACTCGACCGTGGAAGTCCATTCAATATCCTGGAACTACCTTGCTTCTCAAGTCAGCTGCAGATCGTCGCTCATGAGAGACGGTTCATAACTAAAAATCTATCTGACTGGGGTAAATCTTCAAAGATTGCGGTAATCAGCTCAGGTGGCAGGTTTTGGAGCATGAGGTGGGAGGAGGTCCATGGCCCACGGGCCATTTATGTATTATGGCAAAACGGAACTGAGGCGAGCCCTGCTTCCCGAGCCAAAACTTTGGTAGAGGAATGATCAAAAGGATGGGACTGATGGCCAGTGGGACTCGGCTAACCCTCGGCTAAAGGCCAACAGTGAGTAGGACTCGGACTCTCGGCTAAAGGCTGTCAGTGGAACTCGAGCTCAGTGGGACCCGGCGGATCGGTACATCCAAATATTTATATTCCCAAAGAATTTGGTTGAGAATTGAGCTCAGAACAAGCTCGTCGAGACGGGAAGTATTTATTTTTTCTTTGTTTACAAAATTATCGTTAGTGCCATTAACTCTGCAAACAGCTGTAAGTATGGCAACGCTTCTGGGAAGTACTCTTAGCTCATTCAAATTGCGACGGACATCCAGCCTGCGCCCACAATACAAATCGGAATGGAAGCGTCATCCGTGTGAAATTCGTCCTTAGGCGCCCCCGAGCTCTTGCCGAACTCTGACACCGATAACAACGAACTGAACTTCCCGAGAACCGAGACCCCCCGAAATCAAATTGGGAAGGCCGTCCGATCGCACGCCGCAACCCCTAAACGTCGACATATTTACGCAACCCGCCATTATAAACTTGGAAGAGAGGGCTCCGGATGGTGGGGCAACGAGGCCTCCTCCATCTTCAAGCCGTCGACCCAACCCCGTCGGAATGTATGGTGACCTCAGACGCGTACCCGTCCCGTTTCCACCTCGCCCCCCTCCCCCCCACGTTCTCTTAATCTTGCCCATTCGTCGAGTGTTACTCCACCTAATAGCTCTCCCATATCAGCGCGGGCTGGTCCTTCAAATGAGAATACCCATGCAACGTCTGTCGAGCCATGCCCCAAACGTCGCAGAACCAACCTGGAAGCGTCACTATACGGAGAATCTGATGAAGAAGTGTGGGATGAGACGGATGCAGCAATCATAGGTGCGTAGCTACCGTTAGTGTTTTTGGAGCCAATGCCTTCAATATACACATACGTCGAGGATGAGTCTGCTGACAGCGGCCCCAGAGTGACTCAATCCAGCATGTGTATCACTTGTTTGGGAATGCACGCGACGCGGAGTCGAACTTACCACTCTTCTCGAAATCAGGTTGGCAGAAGGCTAATGCTGTGCTGGATCTGGCGCGCGAGGGATACTTGTCGGAGACTGTTGGAGTTGTGCTGTACACCACCACGCCAGGGCAAAATCAGTTTGATGTGTGAACTTGAGATCAGTCCGATCTGTTCTAGATACTTCACAATGATATAAAATGCTAGTCGGTCAGATATATCTTGCCTGATGTCTGAGCGACATCTCAGAGATATAGTTTTCAAGTACTTTCTGGGCTTGTTTCGAAGTCTTGCCCTGATGTCGGACTGCTGTTCACATTTGGGCGGTCTTTTGGTGCTTGAATCTCTTTTATGGTTTGAAGTCCTTGTCAGTACTTTTCTGTTCTGGAACAAGTTAGGTCACATCCGAACATTTGAAGACAACCTTACCACCGCAGAATGCCCGAGATGACCGGGCACGCCGATTCGACGTTGATCATGTCAGATTCACAATCCGGGTGTCAAATTCAACTTCCTTGGTTGTGAATCAATTGATAACCGACATTGCAGCACAGGACAACTCAACCTTGAAGCAACCTAAGGCAGGAGTTGAACCGTTCGCCGAAATCTTCGATTAGGTCATTCAAACTCCGTACATCAAATGGCGTGATTTGATGGTTAGGTAACGTGATTGTTGGTTGACATCCCACGCCTTTCTCTCTCTCTCTCCCCCACCATCGCCCACAATTTTCCCGCCATCGGCCCCCTATCATCTCCAAATCCACGCTGGACGCCGCCCACCCCACCTTCACCCTGCCTTCAAGCCCTACATACAAGCCCGTACAAGACAAGCCAAGCCTGTGCAAGACGCGTCAAGCCTGTGGGACACGTTAAGGCTTCAATGGGACTCAACTCCTACTTATGTCCTCAATCCACTCTCAAAACTCTCTTGCCCTCAAGTATCCTGTTCCTCGTATCTGCTGTCAAGTATGCCATGTCCCGGTCTCAGTCTCGGCCCCGGCCTCGGCGATGCTTATCCTTTCGATCCCGTGGGCGTACTCCGTTCGGCCTTTATGTGATGCTCTTTAGGTACATCTCAAGTCCGCCGGCATCAACGACGGCTGGCAATAGTTCAACGAGGAACTCGAGGATGACGCGGAAAGCCAGGCCGCCCACTCAGACGAGTGTACGTCCCTCCTTCCCTTCGCATGCCACCCACCCTAACCTATGCTAACGTACCTCGCTCTCTAGCCGCCTCGTTCAAGAAGCACCGGTCTTGGAGCTGCTTCCGCACGGAAGTCCCACACGGAAGTCCCGCACGAAAGTGTTCGCAGCGGGCATGGACCTCGCCACCATTGTGTGCACCTCTGTAGCCATCTCCGGCTCGTCCCCCAAGGCCACCGCTGTCGTTGTATCTGACGCTTCTGTACGTGTACTTTGTGTCTTCCATATCCTACGCAAACTGAAGACACTCATCCCTGGCAGCCAAAATCTAGCATGTTGCACCCCAGAAGCGTGGCAGAGGAGGAGTAGCAGCAGCCGGGAAACTCGCCGCCTGCTGATAATGATGATAGTGCCGCTCCGTTGGATGGTCTGGAAGGGTAATAAATAATGTTTGAGGATGGGCATTTCGCGACGAACAATATATATTGTGCATGGGAATATTACAATTTGGATTTTCTATCAAACATTTCCATGTTCTGTGGCCGAGAAAATCTAGTTGAATGAAGTTTGAATTCCAGTCAAAGCAATGGTGGGATGAATGGTGAACCAGTTCAATTCAATGTTGACCCAAAGACATCATTCTGAGATCTGTATGTCAGTCAGACTTAGAAATGATTGGCTGAATGGATTAGGTTCTGATATCCAAATTACACTCAACCGAAGTCTGGGGCTGAAGTCTTATGAAGTTCCAGACTGGTATCATTCTGACTTCAGCCCCGCACGGTGGTGTATGAGAAAGCGGGAGTTGATCAGCACGGATTGAAGTGTTGCCAAATGAGGACACAATCCCGTCTATTCAAGCAAATAAAATCTGGAAGGGTCTCAAAAAATTAAGGTCTATAAAGGGTTCAAACGACGCCGTAATGAGCTCCAACGACGATGGGGTCCTGACAACCGTCCCAATATGGTAACAAAATACTCGAAGATACTCAATATTTATGATCTACTCTTACGGGAAGTCACCCACGCACTGGATGATAACAAAGCATATCCTCGAGCTGCTGGGCACCGAGAAACACGCCGAAGTTCATGACGTGGGACAAGGGGGTACTTTTTTGTGACAGAAGTATATCATGCTGATTTAGGCCTGGAATGAGGGCTGGCAATCTGAATCTGAAGTCCAAAAGTTTGCCCCTTTTCCATATTGCTCTGACGGGCGGGGACCTCTGTTTTCTGCGCCTCCTCCTTTCTCTCTCTCAATCCTGTGCAGTCTCTAACCTCCCCGCATCCTCTTGCGCCACTTCCAGGGTCTAGATCGTTCAGTAACTTCAGTTGGCCCGGGTTAGTCTTTCTTGTGCGTGCGGGAAATGGAGGATATATATATGGTGGCAAGCAATGATATAGGGACGTAGTGCATGTATAGATCCCTCAGCGAGGTTGGCCAACCTGCCGCCCCCTTGTCGCGGGGTTGAGGCTTGCGATCCTTGGGCTCCTGCAGGTCCAGAGATTTACCAAGGCGGCTTAAATGGCTAAATAACAGGCGCTAGGAATATATTTGCGCGAGAATCTGGTGGGCTTAATGTCACGTGACAGCACCCCCCCCCCCCGCTTGTATTATTTATGACCGCCGACTCGGCAATCTTCTTGCCGCAGACATGCTTGTCACTGACAACAAGCTCTTCTCTGGTTCCTTCTTGCACACCTTTAAAGGAGTATGGGCAAATCAGCGGGTACGTCTCTCTCTAGGCTGGAGGAACCGTTTTAACTCGCATTTTTCTTAGTTTTCAGAGGACAATGGCAGAACCTTGGCGCCGGCCGGTCGTGCCGCCCCTCAACATAAGGAGCACCCATCATGATGGATTTTGGATTCTGTGAATGGAGGAGAGGAAGAGGAATGAGGTTGGGCATTTCTCTTCTTTGCTTGACAGGTTTCTGTCTTAGCTAGTGACACATCGGGATAGTTGGCGATCCAAACGTTTTGGGATGGGATGTATGTATTAAAAGCATTGAACCTCGAGCGACCTTGAATTCAGAGTCAATTGGAGTCAAAACCACGTTGCCTCACGATCTGCCAAGACTGTACAGCTGTGGGGTGACACAGACAGCCAGCAGTGCAGTGCCCCGGCAATGCGGGGGTTGATGTAAACATCCCAGTGGCGATGACCGGATATAATGCTGCCGGACCGGCTTGCGTAATCTGTACGCGCGGTTTCGAACCCAGCGGGTGACGGTTTCTTTTCTCTCCTTTTGCTGTGCGTTAGAGGGCAACCCATTCTGTCTGGAGCGCAATTCCACCCATCCCCGATGGCTGGAAAGGCAAGTAGTTACGGCCCCATACCTCTCAGATTTCCCGTTTGAGTGTATACAATAATGTACCTGAATCCATTGAATGATTTGGGATACACTGAGGTGAATTGTATGGGTGCGAACAAAACCTTGGTTCCAGAGCCCATATATTTGTATCCACCTCACCTTATACGTGGGCCCGAGGTCAAAATTGCTAAGGTGCTCTTGGTCCGTGTTTGTGCGCTAATCTTGCTTAACTTTCGGTGTTGATACTCCCTGGTCATTACTTCAACAGGTTTTCATACTGTCGTTTCTGCCTGGGGTTCGGTTCGATATTCCCCTGCATAGAGAAGCTAATCATTCACTTAGCCGAAGTACATGATGTCAGCGGCTCCAAAGTTGTACGATACCAGCGGTGCGCCGGACAGGTTCGCGTTTTTTCATGTTCCTGGGCATCAGCTGCTGAATGAGTCAACAGAGGGAGCCATGGCGGCTTACGTTTAGTAAATCCCCTGATATTCCATGCTAGATTCAATCTCATCGCTGAGATCAGGTGCTCCAATTGCAGTGAAATGCACCCAACCTCCGGTCACTCACCTTTGCGGCGGATGTGATCATCTCTCTCCGCACATTTATAGGACAGGGTGGATGTGCTTGAACCCGATTGCCCGCAGTTCTGGACTGGTGCACGTCCTGAAGGACTCGAATATATCTCAGACTTCTTGCAGCTGCGAGAATCGCCGGTCTTTCCATCGGACTTCGACGCGCGACTTGTCCCGGAAAACCACATTCCCGCTGCCTTTTCCGCAAGTTTTCAGTCGATCCGCGGATGGCATTGCCATCGGTGTGGACGTGCGTCTTCAAGGTCCGACAACTCTTGTCCCTTCGTCATCGTCAGGTACTGACTGATCGTCAGGGCTGATTGGGGAAAATATGATGTTTCCATTGTCATGTATGAACAGATCTTGATCGTGACCAAAATCTGAATGTCGCACAGGATATGCATCCAATCCTTGGCGGGGTTCATACAGCGGCTGCCTTGCAGTCCGTTGGTCCTGTCCGCACTTGGGTACAGGGACCCGCGATTTTATTCTTGCGCCTGTCCTATTATACCTTATTATTAGTACACGCACTAATTCATTGCTTTCTTTGTAAACTGTGTGATCACAATCCAGTACATTGGAAGGAATAAGTTGCCAAATGCTACAGATTGTTATTTCGTAAAAATTGTTCGACAATTGGTAAGAAAATTTAGGGACCGGTCCATTTTCACATTTTTGCCAAATCAAAAATTTCTTGACATTTCATGTCAAATATTAACCGATTTACGAAAATATTTGAGAGCAGCCCGTTCGATTCGGGGTCAGCTCCGGCACCCGCGGCTCGGATCAAACCACTTTTTTCTCATGTCTCACGAGAGCTGGGCAAGACTTCAGTGTATTCCGTCACATCCCGTCCCATCCACTGTGGCAAATTAAACAGGTCGTAACCACCAACTACCCGATACGCGAAGATGTAAAGAACGGCATTGATCGTGGCCAATTGGTGCGACGTGTCGACTGGCGGTCCTGCTTTGGCAGCCGTGCCTCTCCGCGCTTGTGGAGCTCACTTATGGGTCTGGTCTTGTGGGTTGCTATTCACGAGATAAAAATCGAAGACCTGTTTGCATACGTCGACGATGAGTTCGGCTGAGACGAAGAGGGGAACCTGAGGTTTCTACCCGCGCTGTCCGAATATGATCCCACTTGGAAGGCGGCCGAGAGGTGATTGAATTGCTGTCAGATTCGGATGATGATGTCGCTCCGAGCGCCTCGGGTATGTTTTCCTATCCCTTTTGGCCATTGTCTCATATTCTTTTCCTTCCATTCCAAATGTGTTTCGCACTATATGCTCTCGTGCCGCCGCCCTGCCGCCCGCCAAAAAACCCCGTTCAAAGTGAGACTCTTTCTGCCTCTATAGCATATCAATGCTAATCGCCGTTTGCGCTAGGCGATAAAATTTCTGTCTAAATACGCGTCGGATTCGAAGTGGCCCCCGTGAAACAAAGGGCGGCACTTGAGCCGTTGATGGCATGCAAAGTGCCGCTGATGCGGCGCATGCGCCGCCTTTGATTTTGGAGTGCCGCTCTTCCAAATTGGGCGCGTGAGCCGCGTTTTGTTGGTCCCGCAAAAATAATAACTCAGGCGATGCCACCATAGCAATAGAAACATCCAGTCGACGAACTCGATGGCCAGTAACCAGCATGTGAGAGCCTGGCCAAATCAGGAACTGAGGTAACTAGTTTGAGACAGCGTCGGAGGTGTGCACCGGAAACGTACCTCGTTTGATTGCGCCAGTTTGGATAGCTCAGGGTCATTTTCCAGAAAGGAAGTTTCAATCGAGTATGTCACGTTACGCCTGAATTAGGCGACACAGTTGGAAGATAACGGTGTGGTACCCAAAAATGCGGGACACGGCGGCACCACTCTTCTGTTCTGGCAGCGAGTCTGAATTGCTATCCCGGCCCTCATCCGGCTCCGGATCATCTTCAATGCCCGAAGATCTCGCAGCATGACAAAAGATCAAGAGGGTTGAGGACACACGGGCCAATTCGTTGAATTCAACAAATTGCAGTTGTTTGCCTCGGCACAAATCCCGAAGCCACGGAGAGGAAATCTGAGGAGACAGTTCTGCTTGGAATTGAGCTGGCTATCACCCTGACCACGCGGCGAGATTAGACTTATCCGAGCTATCAGCTTCAAGGAAACTCTCCGGAACCGAAATGCAATGCGTGTTTCTGAGGCAGCAACTGAAACCAAGACCCGAGCTTAGAGCTTCTGAAATCTGGGGGACATCCCGCTCGATATCATCGTCTCACCCTCATCTATTACAGCCCTTTGCGGAACGTAGAGCGCGGACGATTTTTTCTGTTTCGGGACATTTTGCTCAGGACAGCTGTCCCGGGCGCAATTCTTGTCAGATTGCCGCGGGATATGGCCCGTTGGATTCGCACTGAAAATCTGCAGTCAATGGTGATTTTCCCGCATTTTTGAGCCAAGTACTTTTATGTCATATAGATCACTTTTAGCTCCATCGGAATCCTGAAAAATGTTCCTCTCCAAGACAGCTGAAATAATTAACTGCACTTGCGACAAGTGCACCACGCGTCGAGGTGAGGCCTACCCCACTGGCTGGTCGAAAGCAGTCTCAAAACTTGTGAGGGATGCATTGACCAGCCACGTCATGTGTTAGGGGGGAACTCGGCTGATTACGGTGGGGAGATTTATGTGAGATGCAGTAGTGATAATTATGGCCGTATATTGTGAGGTCAGGCCGGTTTAGCTAGTACCCGCCTCTCACCTGTTGCCAACTATGCATATTTTACCTGGCGCAATCCAAGTGTATATCAACAAAACCGACACATAAATTGCTTTGGAGCGATCGCCCTCGTTGTCGCGCACAAGATCCTCCCGAATACAATCTAAGGCCACTACCACCTACTCCAGACCTCGGCGAAGCGCGCTATGTATCTCGAGGTGTCGACGGTCAACGAGGTGAGCGCCGGCACGGCGCGGAGGCACCCTATAAAATCTTCCTTCTGGTATTCGAACTCGATGGCGAGGTGTTTGAGCCCAGAGGCGGTGCGCTCCAGGAAACTGAAAAGAGCGGCATTCGACAAATCGGTCTCCAGTTGAGTCAGATGAGGAAGAGTCAGAAAGTCGAGAGTGGTGCCATGAAGAGTTAAGGATTGAAGGTGCGGTAAGGTGATTGCAGGCAGGCTGTCCCAAGGAGTCGAATCCTCGGTCACATGCGCAGTGAGATGCGAGAGTTGGGGGCAATGATGAAACAGCTTCATAAGATCTCCAAATGGAATAGGGTCCATTTCGATGCTTGTCAAGGATGGGGGGAGATTCGAAAGTGGGTTTGGCGGTAATCTGATGCTGAGTTCCGACAGCGACGGAACGCGTTGGAAGATGGAGAGAGGCTGATAGTCATCCGAATGAGCGCCGTTCACAAAGGTGGCGAGACGCCGAAGACGGGGAAATGTAATGATATTCTGTCCAAGGAATTCGAAGTCTCTGGTAGAAAGGTTGAGCTCGAGGCGACGAAGCCGTGGAGCCACAGCATAGATAAACAATATCAACGGCTGTGGGATTCTATGGTGTTCCGAGCGTATTGTCAACGAAAGGGGCAGACCCTTTGCGCGGTCAAACCACGTTTCTAGCAAAGGGAGCGCCCCATCGTTGGGCTGCTGCTTGTGAGTCCAACGCTGGGTAATAAATGCAATGTCTACGGAATTCCAGAGCTCGCAGGACGAGAGAGCGATACGCCGCCAATCCCCACAGATCTGTGCCAGCAGCAGCGGCGCGGTAACTGGAGATGGTCGCACGCGTGCATGGCTCGGGAGGGACTCGACAAAAATGCGGGTAGTTATTTCCGGTGGGAGTGTAAGGACGGGGTATACAATCTGCCCGAGGTCCATCTTAAGATCGCGTCGTTTCGCCTCGAGAGCGGCGAGGTATGTCTGAACGATGCTGGCAACCCGATCACTCCAATTAATTTAATGCTCGCAAGCTCCCACCAGGAATAGAATAATTAACCTCAGTATTTTTGCACGCATGGCACATCGACTCTTCCGATGTGTCTTTTCCAACCGGCCACACGCGACTTTTTGCTCTCCCACACCCATTTCGACGCGTCTGAGTGCCCATGCTGCCTACCAACGACGAACCAGGTCTCCGTAGACGTCTCCTTTTGGGTGTCGCATACCGTGGCGGCAGAAATGGATTGAACAAGGTGGTTTGGGCCCGTCTGGCCACCAAATCACTCCAAACCACGTATATATCCAAATTATCGGTCCCCGGGAGGTCGTAGGGGACACCACTATGTTGCCATATATGGTATTTCTTGCGAAATCCATTATTTCAGCTGTTTTTAGAAGGAAGATTTTTCAGGATTGACTCGGGGCAAAAAGTGATCTATATGGCGTGAAAGTACTCCAAAAGTGGACCACATGAATATTTTATTTGGCCGTATTTGTTGGTGATTTGAGCAAAACAAAATGCTCTGTTTGGGTGATTTTTCGGGTTTTTTTCGATTTTTTATGCAAAAATGGCCAACTTCGGAGCAACATGGTGAGCTCAAATCCTAGTCAATTGGGCTGGATAAAATATGTGTGTGCTCCCCTTTTCAAGCACTTTCAGGTCATATATACCAGCTGACCCTGAAAAATGTTCCTCCCAGAAACAGCCGAAAAAATGAATTTTGCGAGAATTACTAGATATTGCAACATAGCAGCGAACCATAAATCCGCCTTTCAGCTCCCCACTGTGATGAAACAAGAGGATAAAATCTGCACGGCACCTCGTTTGGGCTGTGAATTTGCCGGCCAGTACACCGGCACGGGCATGAAGAAAGAGGACATCGAGAAGGCCAGCAAACGCAGCGGCGATAAGAGCGGAGACTACAAGCCGACCAAGGGAGCGCAAGTATTGGCCGTCGCCGTCGCTGCAATGGGTGGCCTTAAAGACGAGGATCTGGCTGTACCTGGGTTGAAGTATGTGTACTACTCACCTTTGAAATCCCTCGCACTTTGTGTCGTGGAAGTAGACGAGAGTGGGAGTCGGATGTAAGATCTGCCGTTTTTCTTCGTCAAAATTGGCAGTTCGTGTGAACGCCTTGCCATGATTGACCACCTAACCGCGCCGGAGGCAAAAATCGAGTTTTTCACTCATTTTGAGCATCTTTGTGACTTGTTTCGCACTTTCGAATATACCCTCGGTGACCCGTGACAGATTCGAAAAATTTCTAATATTTTGGGCCCTGTGACGCGTGACCTTCGAATTGAATGAAATAGTACAGTACTTGAAAAGACAATTGACAAATTATCACGTGGAGCACGTGATAAAGTCACGCACATTGCACGTGTTTGTCCCACGGCTCGGGGTGGCCGCGCCCGAGAGCAGGGAGCGGAGCGACCGAAACGAGGGGTGCGGCCAATGAATCAAGCCTCAAATCTGTGTATCAGCCGTGTGTGTAGACGAGGCCCCGTGGCGAAGACACGGGTCGAATATACTTGTTCGGTGATACTGTAATATTTCGCTCAATTCGTGGGTCACGCGTCACAGGCCCCCAAATCCACGAATATTTTCGGGGGTGTCACAGGTCACCGAGCCCGACCACGAACTTGCAAAAGAAGTCACAAAACCCCAGGAAAAGGCGAAAAATTCGAAATTTTTTCCCCCGTGATGCTTTGGCGTTGGATTTGCCACGGCGCTCACACGATTGACATTTTTTGTCGGCAGGGGGGAGAGTGCTGTCCCTTCCGGGACCTTGAGGAGGGCTAGAAGCCCACTCATGGCGAGGATGGGCGCAAAAAGGAGTTACGGTACCCAATTGATGTCGCACCATTTTTTGATCCGACTTGTTTTGGCGGCACCAGAAATACTGTTCCATTTCGTTCAATTCGTACGGCACTTTGGCATGTGACATCAAATACGAAATGATCCTTTCGTATGCGGGCTTGTGCCCTGTGTGACTTACGAAATTTTATGTATAAAACTGCCCCGCGGGGCCGCTGGGGGTGAATTTTGTGTTAAATTGGTGAGAACCTTTCGTATTGAGCCCTTATGGCCCTGTGACCTACAAAATATTTCGTAGATTTTTGGGCTTGTGACCTGTGACCATACAAATTGAAGGAAATCAAACAGTACATCAAGACAGCTCAATTGGACCTATTTTGCGTGAGGAATGTAGTCTGTGTGTGTCTGGGTAATGAATCTGATTTTTTTCCATGAAAACACGAATTTTTTGTTGTGTCACGCTCCTGAAGGCCGATCCACGAATATTGAAGTTCGGTTTTTGGTGTCACGGGTCACAGGCGGCACGAATTAAGCGAAATACTATTGTTGAGCTCGGGTCACGTGATCTGGCGCAGTGAATCAATTTCCGGTTACTTTCGGTGATGACGAGTAAAGGGCATTAACAAGGTGCAATAGCATCTGGGTGTGTGAATTGGAGGTGCACACAAAAGTTGTAAAAAAAGCGGCATACCGCTTTTTGCGCAACCTAAAAGCAGCATGCCGCTTGGGCTCAAGCCTTCTATTATTGCCTTTCTACAGGGTGTTCAATGGGCGACATTTTGAAACGCGTGACTTGGACGGCGGGGTGAGCCGGGGCAGAAGCTGATTTCGTTGCCCTACGGAGTAATTTCAATTCCAGCGCGGTCCCAGAGCCATCTTCTGGGCCGGTTTTTGGAAATAGATCCGGATAGCCCGGATCATTCTGAACAATTCCATCACTTTAAATTCCGCTCGGAGGCATTATTGCCTTTTCTACAGGGCATTGAAACAAAATTTTGAAACGCGTGACCTTGACTCGGAGTGAGCCCTGCGTCCGAAGCTCCCGCTATTTTGAAACGCGTGATTTCAACAGGGGGGCCGAAGCTGACCTTCGGATTGATTCACTTCCAGCGCGGTCCCAGACCTGGACTGGTGTGGCACAAGCAGGGCCTCGCGCCGTACGGAGGGTGAAGTGGGAGCAGCAAGATCAGGAGAAGGTGTTGTGTCCCGTCCTCCAGCCGGCTCAGCCAACATCGAGGACTGGAGGCCATTGTTTCGGGTGGATCATAACGAGGAAGGCGAAATGGAGGATGGCCTTGATTTTGAAATGCCGAGTGAGTTTTCCTTCTTTTACATCACCATGGCGTCGGTCAGACCAAATGACCCCATTCGGATCCACATCAAAGCGGCAGAGGGGGCACGTCGTTTGTCGCGGCCTTGCTAACCAGGATTTCAAGCACGCGGTGTGGAACATGTGCGAGCAGGGAAGGGCGACGATCCCGACTCGCGTTTGTGTGTCGGGTAAAGTGGCTACAGAGCCAGACGTGAGTTGTTTATGCGTGAGCCCCATCTTAAACTATTGCCATCTTGAAAGTCTTTAGGTATGCTTCAATTTACTTCATCGTATTGATTTCTCTCAATTCTCCTCCTCCCGGTTTTCTGGACATTTTTTGCGCAGGACTGAGCAATGCATGGCAAGAAATACACGGAATTCGACCCGTTCGAGGAGAAATAGACGCTGTCGCGTCCCTGTCAAGATTGACACAATGTACAGAGAAGAAAGCGCGACGGCCAACGGGTCTCAAGTCACATAAATAAAATTCGGTCAACGGCACATAGTAATTACCGAAACGCTGCCCAGACGGTATGGTAGTCGATTTGCCACCTTCACCCGTCGACAATAGAATGGAATGTTTTTTCTCTCGAATCAAGTTGATCGCAATTCAAGGGGCACGGGCACCGCACCCTGCGTCATCGACCTCCACACCAAGGATACTCCCTCCACGCCAAACAATTTAGAAAGCAAGCACGTCAAAGCAGCAGAAATTAATGACCGACGCCCGCCCGCTCGTGATCACGATTCGTCGTCGCGGTTCCATTCATCCCGATTCTCTCTCCAACGGGGTCCTCTCAACTAGTCTACCCTATCCAGAGATCGCTGTCGGCTCGATGTGATTGAGCTTCTGTCGAGAGAGTAGACGATAAGGTACCTTCATACGTCCGTCAAATCAATGAGCCCTTCTGTTTGAGCGAGGCGTCGGTGTGCTTCAATCAGCTCTTCCTCATCAGTGTCCGCGATTTCGATCACATCATCCGTGGTTTCGGGCTCGGCCCCTTCATCTCCAGACACATTCATCATAGCGGGCGCCTGTATCTGTATAGCCAGTGAGTAGATGAGCTGACTTGTGGAAGGATTGAATCACCTGAGAAGTAATCGTACGACTGGCGACTCGGCGACCTTCTGTCTCTTCTTCGTCCACAAGTAAGTCCTCTTCATCAGTGGAGGCTCCCTCGTCCTCCCCCTGCCCTTCATCTTCGGTTTGGTCGGTTTCAGGGTCGTCGTCTAGGACTGCCACTGTCGGTGTGTGCTCTGAGTTTGGAGGGTTCATGAAGTGGCGCCACGTTTGTCGGCTATCAAATAGGTTCCGGCTCATTAGTAATTTCCTATAAATAGCTCAATCATATCTGTCATGCCCGCTTTACACGCCACGGCACGAAGCGCGTCCTCGTCCTCCCACCGTTGACGCACAACCACCCTATACTGTATTTTTTCGTTCAATTTGACACGGAGGGTGACCTGTGACTTTTTCAACCAATTCGACACTTCGACAAGTGGCCAAGGGGGTCTAAAGATAAGAATAGCCAACACGGGGTAGGGGGCCACCCAAGGGCCGAGAAAAAAAAAAAAAAAAACCAAAGGTGATTGATCTCTGGATCGGCCAATACCGTTAGGTAAGTTGATGATCGGCCACACCTGTCATTTTGTCCGGAAGACGGTGGTAAAAAACTGTGTGAAGCCCGCCAGGGTGAACGCTGGCTGAAAGAGCTGTCGGACACTCAGACCACACCACTTTTACTCATCTTATTCGAATTTTGGTGGCTCACGGCGAGGACGCGGTTCAGGCTTTGAACGACCGGTAAGTTTGGACAGATTCAAATGGCGTCTCCGGCTTAATTCTTCCATAGCTATCGCCAAGTCCCTACATTTGGGAAGGCGACCATCCGATGGTTTACGAATAATGTTTCAGCAATGAAGAAACTGGTGGCTCGCAATTTCGAGGATCTCTTGCAAGTCAGTGCTACAATGAATTCATTTGTTCCTCTTGAACCCCGCCCGTTCGAGAGTCATCTCCGCATATTCTTGTTGCCGCCGACAGAGACTGATATCTGTTTTGTCCCGCCCGTCTGATGTATCCCCTTTCCACAGTAAGTACCGTTTGGGAACGCACAGGGCACATGGATTTGTTGAATCATATTGGATACCCATCCATTCATTCAACAAAGATTTGTTGAGAACATGGGCTATTGTAAGCATGCTTGTCACCGAGATAGGGTGACAAACACTGTCACGCAAGAGGCTTGTTCGAAGGGCATGTATTCTATCATATTCTGAATTAAATACGAGGGCAGTCCTCATTTGCGGTCGTTGCCCAGGTTGTTACAGTAAGGCGCGGGCCGTTTTTTCTTTTTTGGACGGTTTTGGCTAGAACAGTCGCCACGGCCTCAGTTTTGATCGGATTAACTCGGGAGTAGGCGCGTTGGGATCGCACTGAAAATCCGCAAGGGATGAAGTACCGGCTTTTTTTGATGTAATTACATAATGAAATTTTTTCAAAATAGTTATGGTTTTCACTAGAACAGCTGTAGCACAATGAATACTTGGCCGATTAACCTAGTTCATGGACACGCTGTGCATCTGAGCTACCGCTAGGGAACCGTAAGACTCACAGACAGGGGTCGGATCAAATCCGCATAGTGAGCTCAACTTATGGTAGTACACAAATATTATCCTCGATAAAGTGTGTGTCAAATGAGAATCAGTAGTAGCATTGCTGTGAGGAATGTACCATCCCCTAGGGGTAGTTCTGATACACAACATATCCAAGAACTAGGTTAATCGGCCCACAAATCTTTGCTTTCTCCCCCCATGTCCTCCCTTGCTGCGTTCTGCAATGTGCCTGTATCTACTGGATTCGATGGCCGTGCTCCAAGCTCTTATGTTTCCCTGGACTGGGTCATCAATTCTGGGCTCTGAACACGCGCCTCCCAACTCTCTGGGCCTCTGACACTTCCGTGTGATGTGGGCAGCATCTCTATATACTTGCACGACGTCGCTGTGAGTCTGTGACCGCCTCTCCCCTCCGACTTGATTCTTGGCTTAGAAACCGCCTGGTTTGAATCGACACCAAAAATCTCTCGCTGTCCTAACAGCTGGTGCCTTCCGCGCAGCCCAGGCACCACCCTGTTTCTGACGCAATCCTTCAAGTTTTAAATTGAAATAAAATTACAGAGTGGCTGTAAAAATGTCAAGCAACCATTTGTAGAGAATGTAACGTAAGATAATTGTCCTCAGTCGCACACGGATGGTAGTGGAGACTCATGTATTAACCTGTAGAGAATGTAACGTAAGATAATTGTCTACAGGTGAGGTAAGTATATGGCGTAAATAAATATAAGTGAACGAACGTACCCTCAGTCGCACACGGATGGTAGTGGAGACTGAGGGTCGTCGGTAAGGGGCCGCCCAATTTATATGGGACGGCTCGATCGTAAGTGAAACGAAGAAACATAATAAAATAGAAACGTTCCGTATTAGGAACTGGACGCCAAACGCCAGGAAAGGCAACGGCCTCTCCTCAACACCATTCTATCTGAAAATCCTGTCTGAAAGTCCATTGTGTGGCTCAAGATAACGGAGAAGGTGGAAAATCGATGGCACCTTCCTTTTTGGGGGGTGGCATCAGATTTCGCCGCCACTGTACGTAGCACCGTGACCATCAGTCCCCACATCATCACGTGTAACATTGATCCACGTGACGGGTGTTACTGGCGTGACGTGTCTTCTCTGAGTCCTCCGGATGGAACCCTTCCGAAGCGTGATAGCTCAGACCGACAGTCCACTAAATAGGATCCCGCCCGCTCCCTCCGACCTTGCTGTAACTCTGTTTGTCGACCTCCGTGGCGAAGAATTTGCAGCCAATATTGAGACGTTGAACATCCTCCCAAAAACCATTCTGTACTCGCTATTTCCCCGAGGGTTGAGCCAGTCGGAACTCAATCAACACAAGGTAGTGGTGGACGATCCTGATGATTCTGCGGACGACGCCAGTATCATCTGGTACGAGAGTGAAGTGAGTGGTCTTTATTCTTCGGCTAACAAAACTTACATTTAACTTAGTTCGACCCCGGGCTTTTTCGATACGTGCTGGAGTCCTTCGGATTGACATGTCGACCTGTCGCAGGCTATCATGCCGTTGAAGGACCCAGCGGCTTATTACAGGCGGAACTCTTGATTATCCGGGAGGAGCTTCAGTATTTCGTCCTCCCGAGGGCCGAGAAGTCAGAAAACTTGCTTTCACTGAAAGAGAAGTGTGGAAAGCACCTCTTGAGCCAGTGGACAATATCGCCAAGTTTGGAAAGATATTTTTCCCGCCTTTTGCGCCTTCCGTGAGGTCGACAGACTCTGTTGTAGTCGAGTCTCTGAAATTTCACAGGAAGTTCGAAACCGGGGATGAATGGGGATTCCGTGCCTTGCAGCCGTCCTCTACGCGGCTCTCATCTATCACCGTGGTAGCATTCGATCCTGAATATGCCACATGCGAGATCTTGGCTCTCCGCGACAGTAGAGCTCCTTTGGTGCTGTACTCGTGCATAAGCGCATTTTGCTTCGCTTATATATCATGACAGAGAAAATGCTCCTGGACTCTGCACAATGTTGACGTGGGGATCGAATGCAGATTATGGCTCAGAAATGTATGGACATTGGAGTTATCTGTGGTAGGAATTCTCTTTCGTTGCGTACTCTCTGCTCACTTTGTTCCAGCGCTAGAGTGTTGAGCAGCCAGCACCTTTGGATATTGCGAGTACTGGCTCTGCGGGGCTCTCTAACCCTACAAAAATTCCAGCGGGAATTTTGATGTTCTTGCTTCCCATGAATACATTCAAGGCATAAAAACTCGCCCTCTGCCTTTTTTAAATATCCATTCCGCCCAATTGGTGTAGAAAATTGGATTCCGCGGGGATTTCAAAAGCAAAAGAAGGCCTCCACTGTATTTTCAATCGGGCGGTACGTCGCCGGCGCGCTCGACGCTATGCTGCGCTTCGGGGACGCGGTGACGGGGAAGCTAGCGATCGTCCATGGGACCGACTCGCCGACTACGGTGGAACCTATTCCCAGACTTGATGTGGTCCGGTATGATTTTTTAATCCATTTTTCGACCTTTTTCAACAAAAAACACCCCAAAAGAAAAAGCAAGAAAAAAATAGACCCATGTCATGAAAGGCCTCCGCTGGATGTCTGAACGCAAAGATTCATGGCCCTTTCCATTTCCGTTCAATCTTCTCATTATTTTCTTGCTGATTCATCATTTCGGTTTTAACTTCCCGTCCACCACGGAAGGTGTGCCGTGGTTCTTCAGGATTTGCGCGAACACGGCGAGTGTCGTCGTCGAGGTCGTTTGCTGCGGTGTAGTGGCTGTCACGGCGAGTATCTTCGCGCCAGTCGGGACTCGGAAACTTGGCAGGCGCGGGGACACGTCTGTTGCGCTGGGTGAGGTTTTTAGTGGCCATGGGACGGGTATTAATGGGTGTGCGCGAGGTGAACTACAAACCGTTAGCTTCACCCCGTCCCAAAAAGGAAACACGTACCGAGTCGTCTTGAATGGGCCCCCGTGTGTCAGGCTCAATGACGCCAGCCTTCTTCTTTGCGGCCTTGGCTGCCTTGAGGGCCTTCTCATGCTTGCGATCTTCTGCTTGGCGCTGCTCCTCAACTGAAAAATGGTAAGTAAGTATCAATGGAGTGCTGGCGAGTTAGTGGCGACTGAAGGACTTACGAAGCTGGGCCTGTTTCTCGCTCATGCGGCGAGTGCGGCCTCGGACAGGACTGACTTCGTCCTCCTCTTCATCAGCGTCGTCGTCGTCGTCGTTCCCGTGGTCGCGCATGGAGTCATCGGCAGGAGGAGCATAGTCACCATCGGCTTCTACATTAAGTTAGTTACTATGCCAAGCCACGAAAAAGAGGAGCGAGGCTTACCGTGCTCATCATCGTTGTTGCTCTCCTCGATGCTGTCTTGGACCATAGAGCGTTGGGGTAGCTAGGAACGACGGTGAGAGGCGGCAGGCGTGTATATGTGCGAGACTTACGTGCATAAGCCTTGGTGCTGTGGCTTTGACGAGCAGGGACTGAGGGCGAAAGTAAGATAGTGGGGAGGAAGAGGAAGCGTTGCACGTACTTTGAGTATTCAAGTTTTCTTTCTCGGCAACGTTGGTGGCCGTGGAGTGCCCATGGGTCATCACAGAAGCGTAGGTAGAGGTCAATTTACGAAGAGATTGCTGGGTCATTGTGATGATATAGGTTTGCCGGTCTGGGAAGCGGGTAGCTTTAGTGCGACTGTAAAGTAGGGCAGGTGGTGAATCTCAACTTTGTGGCCATCTGCTTTTATACTCCTGGGCTGTTGAATAACAACGCGTCTGTGTGGTGGTGGTTGGAGAGAGAAAAGACGTGTTGTTGGTCAACAAACCTGGAGTCACGGGAGTCCGAGTCGGTGGTGCCGCCAAGATTCGTCAGGATGCGGCGGCGCTGAAACACATGCTATGGGAATTTTGGGGGTCAAATCCGAAACAGAAATTACACACCGTGATCCCCCCCAGTTACAATGCCCCAGCTCCGCTGCCCGTACTGCTCAAAAAAGCTGAAAACTGCTGGCGGCGTCAACCATCATGTTTCTAAGTCTCCAGCATGCCGCAGAAAATGGCAGGATAGCCTCGCTAGGGAGACCTTCACCGTAGACCATGACGAGGCTGAACCTCCCGAGGATGCGATTCCTCGCACACCATCCCCGGTGCCTTCGAATGAAGACGACGATGACCCCATGGGTGTAAAGGACGATTTTGCTTATCCTGTCCATGAGGAAACCCCACCGCCGGAGCCGATTCCACGTTCGCGGCGAGCCACAATTGAGGAAGTGCCAGACGATGGCGACCCAGAGGAGGAGTGGGATCTGGCCCGGTGGCTGATGAAGAATGTGATCCAGACGGGGACAGATGATTATCTCGCGCTGCCAATTGTCTGTCACATTCTCTGGGTAGTATAGTGGCTTGCCCCTGTGGTGTAGATGTCTTGGTTCTCTGTGGTCTTGCGCCAGCTTGTGGAATGCCATGGGTTGAGCGGCCAGACATGTCCGGAATGCTTGTGATTGGACTCTACATTCAACACCTCCAACACCTCCGTCACATTCTCTGGGTATTATACTGGCTTGCCCCTGTGGTGTGGATGTCTTGGTTCTCTGTGGTCTTGCGCTGGCTTGTGGAATGCTATGGGTTGAGCGGCCAGACATGTCCAGAATGCTTGTGATTGGACTCCACATTCAACAACTCCAGCACCTCTGTCACATTCTCTGGGTAGTATACTGGCTTGCCCTGTGGTGTGGATGTTTCTTTTCTCACTTTCAATCAGCAGAACTGATTCTCATTGGACCTCGGATTTCACAGCAGCACTGACAGAAATGAAGCTGGGTTTTCGAAATTTGGGGAGTAGGAGGTGTTGGAGGCTCCAGCTAAGCATAAGTAAAAGCATAGACTGTGTATATGGTTCAAATGAGAGGTTATAAATTGTTAGAAACATTTCCTATGGCACCCAAAATTCATTGAAATGCCGCAAAAGTCAAGATCACCTGGTGCCGGCATGGCGTGCCGGAGCCCGGGCCGCGTTTGATCAGCCAATCACAAGTTGAATAAAGGTCGGCCCTCTGTAATTCAGGCCCCACACATCCAATACTGGCCGAAATATTGTGACTAGGGGCTCAAATCAAAGCCCTGAGTTGCCCCATAGATAAATGGTCAAAAGATCCTGGGTTATCTGAAGGTAAAGTTGCGGTGCAAAAATATCACCGGAATCCATCTAAGTTTCATAGTTGAACTTCGGCCACATTGTTCAAACTTCAAGTTCCAAAACATTGTGGATTTCCGGGGCTCTAAAACTGTTCAGTTATGACTCAAGTGACTTCTGATAGGTATTAGATCAGTGAACAGTGGATATTCAGAACACTGAAACATAGATACTTGGGGGAAACAACAAAATTTGATATTTTCATCAGATATGCAGTCAGGGATGTTGTTCTTAGAGGCCATTATATTGTTTATGCTCTCATTCTGTTCTCTGAAGTAGGTGGGAATCATTCCTGACAGTGTTTGCTTTCTCAAAGCCAAAAAGAGGGCATGTCGGAGGTGGTGTAGGAGGTGAAGTAGGTGTACATTACCTGAGTCAAAGCATCTACCAACTGAGTTTCAAGCTCAAAAAGTACACTTGGACCTAGAAATTATTGCTAGTTTGCCTTGCAACTGATCTGGGGGTCAGAGTAGACTGCATATTCGAAAATGCGATTTGGTTGAAATTTGGAACTGAGCTGGGATAGAGTATACTATGATATTTCTAAGAATTGAGGTCTTGAATGTTTGTGTTTTTTGGCTTTGAGTCCAGCTTAGAGGGGCTGCAATAGGCCAAAAGTAGCAAAGACACTCTTTGGTTGCAACTTTGAACCATTTTAAGAACAACATGAGCCCAGTGGGGGCTGCTTCACGTTTACCACTTGAACAAGTGGCAATTGGTTGATCTTGGCAGTGGCTTCAGAGCGCTGATGACGGAGACTGCAGGTGAGTTGAAAGGTGTAAACTTATAAAGAGGGAGATTTATATGGGACTGTACTAATGTGTTCATGTGGCTCTTTGCCACTATGATTTCGGTTCTCTTGAAGGTATTACGCAAAGGTTTCAGCCCCCCCCAAAAAAACAGAGAGAATATTTACTGCAATGCAGAAGGTGCTGGCCAATGGAAATCACTGTTGAATGCCCATACTGAACTGACCACTGCTCGGTAGCTGTGAGAAGATCTCAAGGTTTACCTTTCTGCTATCTCCACAACCGTTTAAATCGTGTAAAAACAGTTTGTAAACCGTTTGGATCCCTGGGCAAACTAAATGGAAACGAAAATGGTTAAAACTGTGTATAAACATTTATAAACAGAAACGGTTGGAGCCTTACATCTGGGGGACATCCCACTCGATATCATCGTCTCACCCTCATCTATTACAGCCCTTTGCGGAACTTAGAGCGCGGACGATTTTTTCTGTTTCGGGACATTTTGCTCAGGACAGCTGTCCCGGGCGCAATTCTTGTCGGATTGCCTCGGGATATGGCCCGTTGGATTCGCACTGAAAATCTGCAGTCAATGGTATCCCCCATTTTTTTTATTTTGCTGACCTAATGAAAATTTCACCCAAAAAATCCTGATTGCAGGCAGGACAGTGTTCATTCCCGAGCTCGGGGAGACGACCGGGAATACTGTTCAACGGGGCCGGGAATAAAATCCTTGGTGCCCGTCCCGGCGAGTTGTTAGGAGCCCGTTTTCCGGAAAACCGCAGACTGTGCATTCCCGACATCAGGAAAATCTGAAGTTGCGTAATAGACCCAAATAGCCCGGGGAAGTCGGGATAGACCCGAAAGCAAACAGCTGTCTATGTAGGACACGTGGGAGGGGGGGTGGTTGTTCCCAATAGATCACCATAGACACCGCCCGCACTATGTAGTGCCATAGACACGATAGGGATGATAGCTCTTATAGTTCTCGGCAGACCGCTTAAACACGCAGAAAATGTAATAAAAATATATATTGCGAGCGAGGAAAAATACATAGATAGTACTACGGAGGGAGAGCAAGCCAGTGGGGGTGCAATTCACAAAGACATGATGGGGGGTGTTTAACATAGAGGAAGTAGATCTTGAAAGCTTGAAATTAAAGACATTGTTGAGGTTTCAGTGGAGCTTGCTAAGTTTGCGACACTTGAAGAATTTGGCGGCTTGGCGAGATAAACTTGAAGTCCGTGTTCGGCTTGACAAAACTTAAGCGACAGCTTGAGAAAGGAAGAGTGTGATCTTGAAAGTATAACTTGATGTATATGACCAGGCGAAAGCGGCGGCAGCCAGATCTCTTGAGTACTCGAGTCCTGAGTGGGTTTACCCGGCTGGCAGTCAAGTGTAATTTGCATAGAGGATAATGTTGTGTGCGACTGCAGGGGTGATTCGTCAGGTAGTCAGGGAATGGAGCCCGAGGAAGAATTCGGCTGGCCGCTGGTGCTGGCAGGCATTTGGTATAAAAGAAGAGGGGAAAAGTTGGAGGGAAGGAAGTGGGAGAAAGAAAGAGACGACGTGGCAAGAGCACACATTCAGTTTCGTTACAGTATTGACGGGCTGTCAAATGTCAGCGTGACAGGTTCGAGATTGCCGCTCGGCTGTGCGGAGTTCCGAGGCCTGAGTGACTTTGACTTGCTGTCTCTACAATATCTGGCCGTGGCACTCGCTGCATTGCCAACTTCGGCACCGTCAAATTATTACACACTGGCAGCGGCGGAGTGGGAGAGGACGCTTGAAATTGATTTTGGAGGTGAACATTGTAACTGTACTGTGAGATTGAATTGGAAACCCAACGTCGAACACAAAGACATTCAATGACCACAAGTGTTACCTACCTCAAACACATAGCCCATGAAAGACTGTCATAGACGGTGATAGTGGGTCCCGAAATACATACCAAAGACCACCAGAGGCCATCAAAGACCCCCATAACCACTGCTTATTCTTCATAGCATTTCAGATTTTCCTGATGGAGCCCGGGGACGGTGCCGCTAATATGGCTCCCGAAAGCGTATATAAGACCTGCAATTCCTGCAAGATTGCCCATCATTTCCTGCGCCACATTCATTGGACCGTGTTATGCGCATTTGTAAGCAAAGCATCTCCACATTGGGCGAAATTCCGAGGCGACTCTTCTTTCCACCCTTGCGGTCGCAAGTGAAAGTCCGAGCCCACTTCTCTCCACCATGATGGCGGCAAGTAAAATGGGCCACAGCAGATTCAAGGTTGATTGCCTTCTCTGCATTTTATTTGTCTCTCTATTGACGTTACTAGTCACAGGAATTTGGGGCCCATACCCTCCACCCCCGTGGTCGAAAGCGAGTCTTGGTCTCCTTCTTTCCACCCTTGTGGTCGCAAGTGAAAGCCCGAGCCCACTTCTCCACCACGACGGTGGCAAGTAAATTTGGCCGCAAACAGTCTCAACGTTGGTTGCCTTCTCCTGCGTTTTTTTTCTTTTTCTTTTTGTCCCTGTACTGACGTTACAAGTCATAGAAATTTTGCTCCACTCCCATGGTCGAAAGCGAGGGTCCTGGTCTCGTTCTTTCCACCCCTGTGGTCGCAAGTGAAAGTCCGAGCCCACTTCTCTCCTCCACGATGGTGGCAAGTAAAATTGGCGGCAGGAGTCTCAAGGTTGGTTGCCTTCTCCTGTTTTTTTTTTTTTTGTCCTTGTGCTAACCTTACAAGTCACAGTAATTTTGCTCCACTCCCGTGGTCGAAAGCGAGTTTTGGTCTCCTTCTTTCCACCCTTGTGGTCACAAGTGAAAGCCCGAGCCCACTTCTCCACCACGATGGTGGCAAGTAAATTTGGCCGCAGCAGTCTCAAGGTTGGTTGGCTTCTCCTGCGTTTTTTTTTGTGTCCCTGTACTAACGTTACAAGTCACAGAAATTTTGCTCCATTCCCGTGGTCGAAAGCGAGGGTCCTGGTCTCGTTCTTTCCACCCCTGTGGTCGCAAGTGAAAGTCCGAGCCCACTTCTCTCCTCCACAATGGTGGCAAGTAAAATTGGCGGCAGCAGACTCAAGGTTGATTGCCTTCTCTGTGTTTTATTTGTCTCTCTATTGACGTTACTGGTCACAGGAATTTTGGCCCATACCCCTCCACTCCCGTGGTCGAAAGCGAGGGTCCTGGTCTCGTTCTTTCCACCCCTGTGGTCGCAAGTGAAAGTCCGAGCCCACTTCTCTCCACCACGGTGGTGGCAAGTAAATTTGGCCTCAGCAGTCTCAAGGCTGGTTGCCTTGTCCTGCTTCTTTTTTGTCCCTGTACTGACATTACAAGCTACAGAAATTTTGCTCCATTCCTGTGGTCGAAAGCGAGAGTCCTGGTCTCGTTCTTTCCACCCTTGTGGTCGCAAGTGAAAGTCTGAGCCCATTTCTCTCCACCACGATGGTCGCAAGTGAAATTTGCCACAGCAGACTCAAGGTTGGTTGCCTTCTCTGCGTTTTATTTGTCTCTCTACTGAGGTTAAAAGTCACAGAAATTTTGTGCCCATACCCTTCCACTCCCGGGGTCGAAAGCGAGAGTTGCGCCCATATCCCTCCACCCCTGTGGTCGAAAGCGAGAGTCTTGGTCTCCTTCTTTCCACCCCTGTGGTGGCAAGTGAGGGTCCGGGCCCACTTCTCTCCACCACTATGGTGGCAAGTAAGTTTGGCCGCAGTAGTCTCAGTTGAAAGTCCGAGCCCACTTCTCTCCCCCAGGGAACTGTTATTTTATTCTGGCTAACATATTTCATATTCTTATACTTAGTTGCTCCGCGCTCATCTTTGACATTTTTATAAAGCTCGGCACTCAAACTCGTCAATGGTGAGACCATCACGGAAAGATTTCAATTTTCTGGCGTACAAGATGTCTTTTGCTCTCTTCGTGATGTTGAACTTTTTCTGACCAATTTCCCGCAGGTACTGTCACTGCTTCCTTCCTTCTTGCCACAACAATCGGGCAGCCTCTTTCCCATGCGTACAATATGCACTGCACCACAAATCAGAGGTACCTACCCTAGATCTTCAAATGTTTCTGATCTGATCCTTCAGGGCCAGCGCCTGTTCATCCACAAAAATTCAGGATAAAATGACGTTCCATTTACGAAGGGTTTGCCTACCATTTTTTTTTCAGGTGTTAGCTCGAGGGCAGCAACCGAAACAACCCCGTGAGAACTGAGCTAAGTTTCAAATACCGTAACTAACACTGACCTATAATGTGCCTCGCCAGATTTATGGCTGCAACCTGGCAAGTTGTGTGCCTTATTGGGTTCTAGGGAATAATCGCTGCAACCTAGCAAGTTGCGAGCTTTATTTGGGTTCTGGGGGATCATGGCTGCAACCTGACAAGTTGCATGCCTTACTGGGTTCAGTGGGATAATGGCCGCAACCTGGGAAGTCGCGTGCCTTATTGAGTTCTGAGGGATAATGGCTGCAACCTGGAAAGTTGCGAGCTTTGTTTGGGTTCTGGGGGATCATGGCCTCGACCTGGCAAGTTGCGTGCCGCATTGGGTTCTGGGGGAGAAACACTGCAACCTGGAAAGTTGCGAGCTTTTTTTGGGCTCTGGGGGATCGTAGCCGCAGCTCTGGTGAGAGCTTTTTGGGGTTCTGGGGGATCATGGCCTCAACCTGGCGAGTTGCGTGCCGCATTGGGTTCTGGGGGAGAAACACTGCAACCTGGAAAGTTGCGAGCTTTGTTTGGGTTCTGGGGGACCCTGGCTGCTACCTGACAAGTTGCATGCCTTATTGGGTTCCGTGGGATAATGGCTGCGACCTAGCAAGTTGCGAGCTTTGTTTGGGTTCTGGGGGATCATGAATACAACCTGACAAGTTGCGAGCTTAGTTTGGACTCTGGGGGACCAAGGCTTCAACCTGGCAAGTTGTGAGCTTTATTTGGGTTCTGGGGGATCAGGCCCGCAACCTGGAAGAAATGTAAGTTCAAGCGAGACTACGGATCTGCGTTCCCGTTTAGACGTCAGACTGCGCGTCAGATGCTGGAAACACGCACGGAGTGCTACTAAGATTTCAAGGGACCCTAAGCGCGCTCTTCGTCCCGAGAGAAGGAAATGTCTAGGATCTGATCCTCGACCTCCTTCCAGAGACGATGAAATGCAATCACGGTCGAGTGGGATGCGATTTCGTCGGGGTGGTTATTCCACTCCTCGCGGGCCGTGGTTATCTCGAGCAGCCTTGGAAAGAGGCCGAGCAGGTATCGGGCCACGGGTGTTGCGCTGACGATGGATGAATGGTCGGCGCCAAGGAACCTCAACTGGTTCTGGACCACAGGGGCTGCGCCAGCCTCGGGAATTGATGTGGCGTCGAAGGATATCTGCAGCGAATCCAGTTTTCTGCAATTCTGGGCAAGTGCGCGGAGCGATTCCAGCGTCATCAATATTGATGGCTGCGTATCCATCTCCGTTATCAGCAACGAGAGATCCACCATATTGGGCCAGACTCCTGCAAGTTGGGCCATCGTAACATCATCCAGATCAAATCCTATGGGGGTGGTGATGGACAGCGTCGTGAGTTCGGCAAAGCGGGCAAGAATATGCAGCGATGCCCTGGATATTCTATAGTTGCTTTGTTCCGACGGAGAATCATGATCGGAGTGGGATATCGTAAGTGAATCCAGGCATGTGCGTGAGCAGGCCAAGCTCAAGACATTATAGAACTCGTGCGTTTCCGCGACCGTAGCACATGTGTCGAAGCTGATGTGGACTTCGACCAGCGGAGTATTTGAGCAGAGCCCGAGGAATCTGATCACCTGTCCGACGGTGATCGCTGAAACCCTGAGCTGGCGAAGGTGTCGAAACATGGGAACGGGTATAAGCGCTGGGGACTCGGGAAGCGACTGCAGATCCAATTTCGTGAGGGTCGACAGTCGACCTACATGGGATATGGCAGCCATATCGGGGGCGGTTGTGGTCAGGGACACTAGGCCGTGTAATGCACAAATCAGGAGTGATATGCTGCGATGGACATGATCCGATTTCCCCCAGGAAGTTACCGAGACATCTTTTAATCCCGGGCACAAATTCGGAATCGCGGAAAGGAGGGAAATACTGGTGTGAGACGGCTCGCAAGATAGCGAAATCTTTTCCAATGTGGCAGGAAGGAAGATTCGGATTGGTGTTGAATGGAATAGTGGGAATCGGGCAATCCGAAGGTTAGGGAATAAGAAACCGTTCGGGCAGCATAGGTTGAATGCGGGTAAGATGTCCGAAAATTTTTGGAGATCCCAAATGGGCAAGAACAACTCCTTCACTCGAGACGTATAAACGGGTGCACGATTCCAGTCTGTGGCGACTATGGGCCTCGACAGCCGCTTGACAGGAGGACAGGTGAGATGAGGAGGAATAATTCTCAAGTGCCACACAGTATGACTCACCCAACGCCGATCGTAAAGACGCCCATTAGAGGATTCAAACAAATCGTCAGGCATGGGGTTGAGGAACGGTGCCAGTGAATCCTGCTCCCTCCATAATGTGTTGAGCGCGGGTTCCCTGAACATCGTGCATGTTCTGGCAAGGGCGGCCAGGTCCAACAGGTTACGGGCGGCGCGGCGTTGGGGTGTGGGAGGAAACTGATCGTCGACATTGGAGCATATGAGGCTCACAATCTCAACTATCTGCAGGCACTGATGCATCCTGTACGGCGGGATAGATCGCTGCGGTGACAAAGAGAAAGAAAGGATGATGAAGATGATGTGACATGTGATGTGACAGCTGCAGTTTTCGGTTTAACCGAGTTTTTTTTTTTCTTTCGTTTTTCTTCTTCTCTTTCTTTCTTTCCTTTTTGTTTGGAAAAAAGCGAGATGCATCTCAACGCAAATAAATTTAACCTATGTACATATAAAATATACTTAGTGGTGGTGGGCACCAACCGCATCAATGATGGCCAATCATCAATAATTGATGATATCAAAAAGCTTTGAGGCATGGTGGTGCATTTTGCTGAGTTCCCGTTCGACTTTATATTCTAATGAACCTTGATAGAATCATTTAAAATCATTGTCTACAATCTATGACGTTTCAAGTGTCACATTATTCATTTTGGAAGAAAATTCTCTTGAGGCAAAAAAAAAACTTGGGCTCAAATCACAGAATGATTCCATATCACATCTATGTATACTAGGTACCTATATCATGCACAGGAATAGGGCTTTAATCAGGTAGAGCGAGGGCAAAACAGACCTTCGGCGACATCAGCACAGCCCCAGCATCAATTTTCCCTATGGCTATCGCAGCGCCGACGCCGTCTCTGTAAGAATCGACATTCCGCATCTACATTGCAAGTCTACGTTAGATCAAAGTGGGAGAGTGCCCTTTACGGTACGCGGGATGGGCACGGTTCGATTTCCGATTGCCGGTTCAATCTTGCCGGTGTCCATCATTTTATTTGATAAACAGCTATGACGCCTCGATGACAGGTGACGGCGCAATTTTAGACCCAAATAGGCCGAAAAACGCGAAAAAAAATTTCAGTCCGACAGCCGCCGAATTGCCTTTTATGGTAATTTTATCGTGATTGGCTGAGCGTAACAGTTCCTGCCTTGAGATTCTGCTCCACACGCATCCCAAGCAGGCGTTGGGTGCCGCCGACGTCCTTGATATTCCAGACCTTCGCCAGCTCGGCTTTTCGCCTCCCCGCCTCTTCTACATCATACACCCACTTCGACGCCATCACATTCGCGCCTGGCGGAGGTTTCTGGAGCTCCCAAGTGCCTTTCTTCTCGTGGAGAGCCATCTCGATGTCCATGGCAGCGGTCCAACGAGCAGAGTCAAGCTTAACAGCCTCTGTGAACGTCTTGGGAACGTATAAGCGGTCGGGATTATACGACATCAAGGTTTGTACAATGGAGTCATCGAGCTGTGCATTGAGACTAACGATGGGATCCCAGGCTACATTTGCCCTTGGGTTCGCTTTCTCCCCAGGTAAACGAGCTGCCCAAGGCTCTCGTCTCAACCGAGCAGCGGCAACGTCCTGCTCCGATTCACGGGACTCTGCGGCGCGCGTGGTGGTGGTGACGTTTCGACCAGAGCGGCGAGGTGGAGCGGGAGGAGGTGCAGGTGCAGGCGCAGGGATAGGATCGGGAGCAGGTGAGTGCGAGCGCGACGTTGGTGCTGATGTGTTCTCATCATTAAGAACACCGGACTGAGCACCATTGGATGGAACAAATTCCACAGGTGCGTCATCCTCAACCATCCACAATCTCTCCCCCTCATTCGATGTGCGGTGCTGGATGCCTTCGTCAAACTCGACGTTGTGGCTCGGGAATTGCACACCATTCTCGTCAATCAGGATATAATTCCCGGCACCTGACCCATACCCAATCAAGGTCGCGGGGATTGTGCGATTATCAAGCTTGCTTTTCCCGTCCACCCTGTGTCCACTGTGCGTTGTATTGACCTTCGCGCTGCATTTGCTCCCGAACACACGTAGGTGGGCAACACTCTGACGATTGCCCGTGAATAACTCCTGAGGAATCTTCCCAGGATGCCGGCGCGAAGGCATTAAGTTACGGGTTTCAACCGAAAAGGCAGCAGCGGCAGCCCAGTACTTGTGCGACAGGCCCGACTCCGCAAGCAATGTGCGAACATCTTCGGTGATGGTCCGGATGGCACGCTCGGCGAGTCTATTTTCGGCGGAGGAATATGGCGCTGTGGGTTCATGGATAATGCCGTGCGTTTTAAAATATGCCGTCCACTTTCCCGAATTGAAGGCGTTATCAGTCCTCACACGTTTGACACTATACCCTGTTTGGCGCTCCGCCATGACCCGATATTCCTCAAACGCAGCAATAGTTGACTCGTCGCTTTTGTCTATAAGAAATGCGACATGCTTGTGTGATGTGCCGCTGTCAACTATCGGCATCATGTAGGTGCTGCCCCCTGCAGATGCGGTACGCGAGGGGCCCCATAGGTCGAATGCAACAAACCCGAGGGGAAGTACGTCGGGGTCTGTTTGGCCATTGTACGGTCGTGCATGCTGACGCCCAGAACGGCAGGCAATACATTTGCCGTCAATTGTCATGTCCGTGATATCGAGATTGGACACCAAGCCTTTCGTGTGCATCTCACGAATGGTTTCAGGGCTCGCGTGTACCATCCGCCTAGCCATTGCTTCAGGTTGACAGGAGTAGCGGGGGAGATTTTAGCGTCAGTATTTTCCACGTCGAGGACGTACATCCCATCTGATCCTCGGCCGTCCAGAATGACAATCCCGTCTCTCCCTTCACGGACGCTGACCTCGCCACCACCAAAACTCGCCCAGTAACCCGCTTTGTCAAGCTGACTGACGGAGACCAGGTTCACAGATAGAGACGGAGAATGCAGTGCATTCAGGAAGGTAATCCGGACCGTCTGTCCAGCAACTCGCATCAGCATACTAACTGTACCCTTGCCAACAATAGCAAAGTCACCCTCGGAGGACAGAGCTGACTTTCCAGTGCGCATGGGAACTGCCTCGTAACTGGTGAAGTCCAAACGGTTCCGAAAGAAATGGTCACTGGCACCGGAGTCGAGGAATGTGATGGTGGCAGAGGGAGAATGATTTTCGAAGGTACGGCTTACGAACGCCCGCTGCGCGAGATCGGCACTGACAGGGATTCCCTCTGCAGCGTCGCTTCGACTGAGGCTTCGTGCCATCAAGACACGGTGCTGTATCTCCCCGTCTCCTGTGGCCTGGTTTGCCTGCGGTCGACGCTTCCCAAAGTTGCCTGGGAATTGACCCTCTTTCCCTCCCCCAGGCCAGTAACAATTTTCGATGATGTGGCTGGTTTTATTAACGGCTTTACACTGGGGGTTTGTGCAGCGGCGTTTGGGAAATATGGTGTTGAGCGCAGTAGACGCTGGGGTAATGGTCTCGGCAGTATGCTCGGGCATCTTGATACTGATCGCAATTGTTTTGATCAGAGCGAATGCGTCGTCGGTGTCATTCGCAGCAAAAAGAGCACCCTGAAGACCCAACCATTGAGCATCGGGCGGCAGCGACCGGATGAGGACATTCTTGACGTCCTTGTCCTCTACTGTCCCTCCCATCATTCGAACCATATTGGCTTTGTTTCGGATGTTGCTGAGGAGCTCGTCAAGATCATCCCGGGATGTGCCGGTGAACCACAGCTAGCAGAAAATATTCCCGCCGACTTCCCCGACCTTGCGGTGATGGATCTTTATCGCTCTCCGGTTATATCGGAACTCGAGGTTGGGAGGAGTTTAGATTTCCACCCCCCCCGCCTTGACATTCTGGCCCGTTTCGCGGAGGATCACTTTGGCTGGGGTGACTCTGTCGGCATACTCACACACTTCGCCGACCAACTTTTTGCGGGTTTAGTTGTTCGGGAGCTCGTTCTTCGGGCCTCAGCTGCAGATGATCTTGTTACGTTGACACGTTCTCCGTCTTTAATCAAGAGCATCGTGGGTGAACGCCGTCACAAAACCACGGGGCATCTCGCGGAGCTACGCCTCATGCTCAACCTCGATCCCGACATCCTCAAATCGGCTCTACAGGCTATCACTGGCAGGCGTGATTCCGAGCTCGGCGTGCAGGCAGCAGTTGCAACGTAGCTCACTGACGTCCTTCCGAAAGTCCGAGTCTGGGTCCCTCAATCCATGGTGGAGCACATATATCCTCATATCATCCTTGATTATATTTCGAGTAAGCCAATCTTTTGATTTCATGTTATTTTTCTAACCAATTACAGTAGAGTCCAAGCCTGTCCGCAAAACGAAGAAGACTCGGCAGGACAATGTTCGTGATCACACTCCTGCTACATCCAATCTGGCTACCGCAAATCCTAAAGGTTGGATTTCTCCTCACGTTTTATTATATGTCTGATGCATGCTTCCAGGTCGTGCGATGTACCTCGGCCATGTTGAGCAACAAGACTCGCTTTTTGGGAAAGCCGCAGGTGCGTACCACATGTTTTTTTATCTCACTGGATCTCTTATTCGTTTGATACTCAGGTCCGCCTGCATACCCTGAAAAACGGTACACCGCAATGAGCGTAACCCATCAGGGGCAGAAGGTGCTGGAGCTGATCACAGACTCGGAGGGGGAGTACTGAATAAGGTGAGACCTTATGTATGGTATATAAATGCGATGTTCCCCGTTTCCCTAATAATTATCATGGGCTCGATACTCAATGATCCACAATATGCTGGGATACTTCGTGCTCTCCAACCTAGTTCCACGGACGCTTCGGGTGCTCAGAGCCCAGACGCACCTGCTCAGGATGAAATTGACGACGACATCGACGGTGAGATAGAGACGATCAATTTTCAGGAGTTGCCTGGAGGAGAGTTGGATGGGCAAGGACCAGATGACTCTGGGTCGGAGTCGGACGACAGCGGGGAGGATGGAGACGGGGACAGCAAGATGCCTGATATAACCCTCATGCGCGCCGTCATTAGCGCGGCGTCCAAGGGTGTGGTGGATGGCACCGACACAGAGTATAAAAGGTGAGTCAATTCAAAGGCATTTGGTCAAATATCTCTGACGTTGACCGTAGAAGTATCAAACTCTGTGAAAAGTTTGCACACTTAAGGGGTTTCATCAAGGAGGACGAGGATTTCTTCACCGATACTCCGCATCCAGATGCTGCGGTTTTTATCGTTGCGTGGATTATGGATAGGTATGGGTTTTAACATTAAGATTACTGCCTTCACTAATGTTAAAACAAGCTGCGATGATGTCGGGCTAGATGGAAAGCCCAAAGACCCCAGCATCCCGAGAGGATCATACAGTCATGCACAGAAACTGCGCGCTGCTGCAACGTATGGATTTGGACGTCTTCATGGGCTCGGATCGCTTGCCTGGCAGAAGAGTGAAGTCAGTGGTAAAATGATCGGCAATCCATCTGTCTCCGAGACTGTTTCTCGGTACATGATAACACTTAGGAAGAAGAAGGTATTTAGTTTAGTTTCCTTTATTTCACGCATCCACTCAATACCGTCAAGGTCCGTGCCGGAGAAGTGGCCACAAGTGCGCGAGCTATTACTCCAGTTTGTTTCCTCATCCTACCCTTCTTTCCGAGATACGGAACTCAAATATAACATTGCAGGAAATCATTTACAAGCTTTACCATTACAACAACAAGCCAGATGTTGCGGAAATCAAACCCGTTGCTCGTCGCCGCCGCAATGCTCCTGTAGATATCGATCAATGGGGAGGTGGCCGCTCCCGCATCATGCTCCATGCCGTATACGTTATCTCTTTTCTGTGCCTACTCCGTTTCGATGAGGCTCTGAAAATCCAACTTCAAGATATACGGCGGCTCAGTGATACCTCTTTCGAGCTAAACCTCCCGCTCCGAAAGACCAGTCAATATGGAGGTAAGATTACTCGTTGTGTCGCGTAGTTCTTTCTGATTTTTTCCATAGAGATTAAACCTTTTGTACTCCATGAGATGGCCGAGGACCAGGCACATCTGTGTCCAGTAAGAGCTCTGACCGCTTGGCTCGCCTGCGCAAGAATCACAAAGGGATATTTATTTCCGACGATAACTGTGCGTGATCAGATTGGGGATTCAAGCAGACCAATGGTAAGTAGTATTCTCCACAACTCATTAAATCACTGATACCGTTTGCGCTGTATAGAAGTCGGAAAAATTCTTGGAGATGTTCCGCAACAACCTGCTTGACATTAGGCTCGATCCTTACCCTTATGGCACACATTCATTTCGCCGTGGTGGGTGTCAGTACTTCGCATCTCATCGTCGATACGGACCTGGACCTTGATCTCGAGGTTCTTCATATCTAACAACTTATTCTCTGAGCTAGTATTTTACGCCTTTGATTGCTATCTCAGCACGGTCAGATACCCCAAACCACCTCTTCTGCGTAGCGTGGGTACGAAGTAGCTGTTGATCCTCTTCGTTCTCAGTTTCTTGGAACTCGAACAGTTTGTCATCGGGAGGGTTGTCCAAGTCGACAGCTGTTCCGTCCTCGTTGATGATCTTGGCTTGCTGAAAAGACATCAGATATGGATGGTGGATTCATCAACAAAATGGCCCTGTCAACCACTCTTACTGAATATATAACAAGCGGTAGCCGGCGCTTCGCGCCGGCAAAAGGCAAATCACTCATTCACACTTGGTGTGTAAAGGACCCCCCAAATACTGTAGCACTATAAATTACAGCTCTTTGCGGAACTTCATTCTGCATGGTTTCACCATGGATGAAACATGGGACTGTACTAAAGTATATCCGAGATCGCGGGCACAGTGACATGGATCGATCTGTCATTCTTGCATCTCTTCCTCTTCCACCATCCTCTATGGACAGCTGTGGACAACCGTCGCTCCAGACTGTAGCTTCTGCTGTTTTCTCCACACATTGCTCAACTTGGACTGGCAGCACACCAATCACTCATAATTCCATCTCTCCATGTGCGACACGCAATGCGCAACTACACTCCAATGATCGGCTGCGGGTATCCTCGCTCCTGACAAATATGCGCAATTGGTGTGTCCCGTCGCACATTTTCTTTGACCATCCAAGTCAACAAGTATAGGAGATCTTATCAGCTCAACATCATCCAACACCCCCAAAAGGGCGCCGAATTTGGATATGCAAACCTCTCTCGTCTCTCATTGACGCCTCCCATGGTGGTTCAGCTCACGGTGCGTGACATGAACAGCAACTTGATTGTACCGTATGTATGCTTCTCCTTGTTTCAAAAAAATGCTGATAAGTCTTTCAAAGTCTGTCATTCTGAAGTTCTGGTATTTTGTGTTGAATCTAAGTTTGACCACCGGATTTTTGCACTATTTGTTTTAAACTCCCCCGCCTTCAAATAAAGTCGCAAAAAGATTGTATTTTACAAACAATATTTTTGCGACTTTATTTGAAGGCTTAAACAAATAGTGAAAAAATCCGGTGGTCAAACTCAGATTCAACACAAAATACCAGAACTTCAGAATGACAGGCACAAGATAACTAAATTGTCGGGAAAAATTACAAACCTATCTTATCTACACTGCCACCGTGGTATGAGAATCATGGGGGCTTATATTGCAACCCGTCTTAGAACATTGGGGCTGCCAAAGAAGCCGGGCTGCCAAATAGAATTATCCGTTTAATGACCCTACAACCGCCCTATTCGACTTTATTAGCAAGAGCCTCGAGGCAAAATACACTTCCTGAGGTCTGTGCCCACATGCTTCACAGTAGGTCACTACTAATCCATAGCTCCGCTTGTCGATCTGACGGCCTATAACATGCCCGATGAACTTGGTCACTCTCACGCCTGGTGCGTCGCTGTTATATTTGCATCAGTCACCTCCGCTTTCTTTGGTTCGAAAAGTTCGAATGGTACTAGTGGGTGACTTCCCATAAGAATAGATACTTTTTTCAGAATATATTTGCATTTTCAGCAGCGATGCCGAGGCACCGGACTGGGATCTCGGATTTTCCTGTTTCGACCCTCTTCCAAACCTTAATTTACTATAGTCTGTAGGGGGAACTGCCGCCGCTATTGATTCGGCCCGGGCTGAATACGGGGACCCTGCGCTCACCGGGACCATTCTGGGATGAAGAATGGGGAGTAGTAACCTCGATAATAATTCCTGCCGCCCCGCAGAAATCATACCAGAGGTGGTTAATCCACTCTCTGAGTCGAAGGAATAAATTGTACAAATGTAGCATATGGACGGAGCTAGAGTAGAAACAAGAACAATACCACGGAAAAATCAACTTGTCACGACAAACTTCGAATCGAGTCATCGATGGCCTCTCGATACATTCCTACTCCGAGTCTTCATCCAAGCACGACTCATCCTCTTCTGTGTTGGTAGAGTCTGTGGTGCCGGAGGGGAAACTCTCTTCGGGTGTGATGAATAGAATGGAAGCTGATCGAACTAAAAAAGATGTGAGCGATCTCGGTGGCGAGAAAAAGCAAAACCCACTATGCTTATAGATGACGGTCGCAAAGTAAAGCTAAAAAAAGACCCTATGAGACATTTCTCGGGTGATCAAGAGCGCTCCTGGGGATTCCTCCAGTGATATCCAAGCTCGATTGCGGATTGTTCGGGCCCAGGGAGGGTAGGGAAAGCAAGAGCGAACGGGCAGTATGAAAGGGAGGGCCGTGGGAACATATTCAAACTCCGATGATTACTAATAAGGTGACCTAGCGTACATCAGTGGCGCGGTAAACTACAGACTAAGCCCACTCTGGGCATTTATACGGACCGAACGCAGCTCTCCTCGCCAAATCCTTTCATACTGTCGGGGGGGTCCCGACCCCCGTTCTAGATCATATTCGTGTTGAATAAACGGATTTGGAAGCTGCCGCGACGTGTTTGGCGGGACAGATTGGCCATCGTCACGTTCTCTCGTGAACATGCAACTGGGCAGGGCCCTCCACTGTGTGCCATCGTCCCTACTCAATCCCGAGTCACAGAGCCTAAGATTTTCTCGGGTGTGGGAACCAAAAGACGTCCGGAAACTCGTTGAAACGCGTCACAATTGAGTTCCGAAAGTGACCGGAATAGCCGGCCGTAGCATCAGACATTGTGTATAGCGACAATGTGTTCTCTTGAGCAAGGACAGGTGTAAGGACGAAAAGTGAATGGGGAAACAGAGATATGGTTGTATTTGGATATTGTAACTCTTGAATCATATTGCTTATGGCAACCAACGCAGTGAGATTTCGGGATTAAACCTTAGATGCTGGCATCGCTGGCACCCCTTGGATATTCAGCGGAAAATATTTAGTCTTATGGGAAGTCAACCAGTGTCAGACCGCTCCGAGACCGGGATGTTGTATTCAAAGTTTTATTGGAGGCACATGTACTATGTACGCGTGTCTAAACATTTTCCGATTGATACCATCCATTGTGGCGGGCTGTACTCCAAAAATCAATTCAGTCAGGCAGGGGCATTTTGTTCGACCTCGCCCAATAATTATTTCTCGACGATGTGGGGATCAAAACGAATTGATTTTTCTTGGAAGTCTTGGTGCAGTAATCAATTACTGCGATAAATGTTCTTCGCTCTCAGGGCTCTGGCACTGTTCTTAACCTGAGACAGCTCTGGGAACGCCGCCGTGCCTTTGCCGTTCTGTAATTTCTCACAAAGAATCGGATCGCGGAAGCAAGAGTTCTCCAACAACTACATATTTTCACTCTACGATTCCACTTTACATTCAACAGGCCGCGCCAGCGAATTCTTTGCCCCCGACTCTAGGCGCCCTGGCAAAAACATCAGAAGGGCGAACGCAGTAACATACGAAGCTTGCGCACCCTGCACGAGGCGAGCCTGTTTCCCCCCACACCGGAGTGGGTCATGACACTGACGGACAACGATTTCAGTAAAGGATTTTAATCCGCTATGGACATGCGACAACTCACGTGCAGTATGAACCCGTGGCGCTGAACACGACACGGTCAGGGCCGGGGTCGCCGCCGGAGTACGCCCTGCCGGCGATGAGCGGGTACTACGGATGGAGGCTCAGTAACGTCTGGAGTACCCATGCATGCGGATGAAGCGCACCTCGAACAAGCGGCTGCCGGAGCAGGATGGTGCCACTACCTCGACAGGGATATGTCAAGGTGCTGCCATCCGTGTAGATCCACCTACGATGTGTTAAGTCTAGGTGAGCTCAACAGACATCAACTCGGCATGTGGCTAGCCAACAAGACTCGCGTGAGTCTAAGTAAATATAGACACCTAGCCAAATATAGAAATGCGCCTAGCCGCCCATCGGCGGAACTACTAGGACGTCGGCCGGTTCTAGGGACCCTACGAGTGTCTCCCGTACAGCCGGCACCTCTGGAGCTCAACCTCAAGCGTCGAGGGGTCTGAACGCCGTCTGGTGAATCCTTCAGTTGCATAGAGGGAGGAGACGTGAAGATTCTCATTGAACACTTCTGACGAAGTCAACAAAGATGCACAACCGAGATGTCTAAACCCCGATCTATGAAGACCACAGTGCCCGCTTGATTGTGAGTGCGAATAAAGTTTCTACCGTTGAAGGTCGTTTGTCTACTGGACAGTTAGGCTCGTGACCAGCCTGCCTACAGTGTTCTAACAAGGCGAGCTTGTTGCCGTAGGCAGGCTGGTACTTCTCGGATTGTGTCAAAGGGCTGACGCTGAGTTTGAAATTTTGGGCGCGGGATCATTGTGGCTGTGTAATACCATCAATTCTCAATTAAATTCGACTATCCAATACTCATTTCTCAGGCACTCACGGGAAATTCTGAAGGGACAGAATTTTAGATATGACGAGCCTGAACACGGGTTCCCTTTGTAATTTTCCCAAATGAATTGAATTGAACCCGGAGCGAGAGAAAAGGAAAACATTTCAAACTCCGCCTCAGCCCTTTCACAGTATTGATTTCATGTCAAGTATATGCTATTTACGTTTGCGCCGTGTTCATGTGGATGCAGCCTATCTTAGGAACAATATTGTGCTCTTTGCTTGCCTCGATTCAGCCGAACTGTAAATTTAGTGACCACAATATTATATCCTGGGCGAAGCTCGATTCAGCCGATCAAAGGACAAATATTATTTCTGCCTAGATGGCTTAGTGTGGCAGATGACTGCAGAAATATTTTGCCCTCTGCATATCTCAGCATGCTGGATGTCGTGCGCGCACTGCTTATGGATTTTTCCCATAGCGGGCCTCGCCAAACTTGTGTGCAAAGGGTATGCAGAGAAAATGAGCCCAGAATTGGAAAATTCAAAGGATATTGTACAACAGCAGTCGCCGGTGGTTAAATTTCCGATAAGCGTCCTCGAGGACTTATTGCCTCATGGGGAACATTATTCCAGCTTAAAATTCGTACTCATTCCACTTTTGCACGAAGAAAATAAAGGAGCCGAAATACATTATAATGCACTCAATAGTGGGTTCCATTGGGTGGCACAGGGTTCAAAATGTCATTGTGAGGCACGTGGTGCAAAATAGCTCCCTTATCCCTGCGGAACACGGCTGGAAGACATTATGAGGCATGGGGTTCAAAATTGATTGTGTTCATTGCCCTCACTGGCAGGGCATTCAAATCCGGAATGCAGGGCGTCTGTTCAAGGAATCTTAAATACGTCAAGCGCTCTCTTATCCCTGCTGAACACAGCCAAAATACATTATAATGCACTGGATGGTGGGCTCCATTGTGAGGCACGGGGTTCAAAATGCCACTGTGAGGCACGTGGTTAAAAATGGCTCTGCGGAACACAATGGGGCGATCAAACCTCAAAGCGATTCTCGTTTGATTCCCCACTTTCAATATCGAGCCCCGTGAACTGACTGTGGTTCCCACAGCTTCAGCCACAGCCGTGGTATGAAATTTGCACAAAAATCGGGTTCAAACGGGGACGTTTACGTGCACCATCTTCAGAAGAATTCGGAGCAAAGCGAGAGACGATTGGAGCACCCTTGAAAGCTGCGAACATACCCGCCGACCGTGCCGTTGACCGTCTGTTTGGCTAACAATTCATCTTTTTGAGCGTCCGGCTGCAAAAGCCACGGGAAAAAATTCCCAAGAGACAGTTTTGCTTGAAGTTGATGCCTTGGTCAAACCTCGGCAGATTAGTCCCTTGAAAAATTGTGTGTGGCCCAGGCCGCCCACTTGTGACCGTCAGCAGTTCAATTTCTTCATTCGGCCGGAAAGGGTCCCCATGACACTGAACACAACTGCATAGTGATTGACTCAGAATCAAATGCTCTTGAAATGCTCTTGTCTCTCAGGGGCAAGAGAAATCAATTGTGATATACTCTAGATTCCGAGGAAAATTGCACGGCAAAAAAGGCCCGCTCGGTGACTGGTTTCTGGTGACTTCAACTTTCAGTACATGACGGAATTGTAAATCCATCCTGTCCTCAGATATTTATGGGGTCCTCTATATGGGCTCACATTGGGTGGGATTTCCTTCCTTTAATAAGTCAATACGACTCGTGATGATTTTGAAGACGGCCTCCACAACTGATTGATCTCCGTCAGCCTGGAATCACAATCCAGCGGGGACTCGGAGGAATCAGATGTAGACCGTCATACGGATGCATTAGACCCAAATGCGGCCTTCGACGAGACTGATGGGGCAGATCCAAAAGAATTCACAAAGATTTACGACCCCTTCTCCGCGCCGGGAAAGCTGCGAGAGGCACCTACTATTCTACGTGTATAAAAGTAGCGAGTGAGAGTCACCATAAATCATCAATGCCTTGCTTAGGGTAGAATAATTGGTTGATTGTTTTGTTGGCTTTGATTGTCCAGAGCTGTACATCCAACATAAGGACCGGCATGGATCGGCCTTATCCGGATGAATCCGCCATGGTTTGATGTGCGTGAATTCTCTCTTTTATGCTTGTTTCTTTGGATTAATTGTACTCGTGAGCTCATCGTCCGCAAGTTTACCAAACTATCGAAACAATGTCCACCTCAAGAAAGCGGATTCGTCGTCTGGCGAACCGTCTCCCCGTAAGAGATCACCGCTCCTTAACTTCTTTTCCATCTTAACTGGGCGTCAACTCTTTGCGCGCTAGCACCCCGATTCCATCAACGACCTTACCCTCTGGCCTGAGAAAGGCATCGAGATGCCTACACTACAGGAGTTCATGGTCCGTGACACGGACATCTATCCCCAGGCCACCATCCCTGTTGGGAAGGTGCTTGTCGATATTGATTTCGAACAGCGTGCGACCTCCTTGATGTTGGAAGCGAAGAGGCGTCGTCATCGCGCGATCGAGAAGAAGCGTGACGAGCGCACTTTCAAGCGTTCGGGAGAGGTTGAGGGAAAGCTTTCCGTGGAGCAGCGTGCGAAGCTGGCTCTCAAGCAGAAGTCAGCCAAGGACGACTACGAGAAGCACAGGGCTGCCAAGGAGGCTGAGGCGGCCAACCCTCTCGGAGAGGGTCTCAGCGGCAGCAGTGCCGTCAACGGCGACACCAACATGGAGACGTAAGCTCGCCGGTAAACGCCGAGTTGGAGGGCGTATGTAACGGCTGCATACATATTGCACACTTGTACGCAATCCATTACTATTATCTTTTCTTTCTTTCTTTACTTCTCATTAATTATTCTTCTTATCGTATTCAACGAGCTCGTACAGCGAGTCAACAACCATCATTACTTGCCTCCGTTTATATTCATTCACACACAGCCACTCCTTCCGTAGTATATAAAGCCACTTGTAACGTAGTAGTTCTTCGGTTAATCTACAACTTACAACAGTCAGATTCGCCACCCCCGTGTGACGGAACTCGTACTCTACGCTTCCGTCACATATGTACTACATATCTTGCTACATATGACTGTTATATATCTCAGCATTTTCATCGACTCATCGACTCGGCCCTCTGAAGTCCTGTCGGAGCGAAGCGTACTTTCATATTGTATCATAAGTATGTACTTTCAAGGCTACATACGTCTGTCGCTCTATTCAGCATCAATAGATTTTGGGGATCAGGACGTAAGGAACCTCCGCTGCCCAAATATCCCACTCTGGACCAAACTTAACTTTCAGGGCTTCGTCTTCCTTTGGAATCCTTCCAAGCAACCCACAAATGAGGAGAGACATTCCGAGTGTGGCGGATGCTGCAAAGGTCTTGCCTAGGATAGTGCCGCAAACAAAGGATCCCCGAAACCATGTCCCCTCACTACCGTAGTAGATCATCAGGCCAATATATGCGAGTACCGCGCCTGTGTAACTGGGATGGCGTATATACTTGTACGGCCCATCCTTCACAAGCTGGTGATCTTCGCTGATTACGGCCTCAAATGTAAAGTGCCTCCCGAGAGTTTTGTAGCATTTAAGCCGGAGAGCCGCCCCAGTGACCACAAGGGAACATCCAATAAGCAGGGAAAATGGCGCGCCAGACGAGCTGGAGTAGAAGTCGAATAGGGAAAGAGACAATGTCGGTCCATTCTGGATTGCAATTGCGAATATTTCAGTCAGCGCAATAAGCCAGTAAATGATCTAAGTAACACCATTGAATTTTCAGTGCAAGGGTGGGAAAGTGATGGAGAACCTTCTGTGCCTTGCGCAGTGCCTTGGAGCTCAGCATCAGTTCAAAACTGTTGGTCGAAATTGGTTTTTCAGTGTCAAAGTCCGCAACATTTGGCGCCGTGGATGCAATATGCAGACCAATGGTCGTTGCCAGAATGCACAATATTCTGATGAGCATAGCGAAGAGCTCGAGTACACCCCTGGCTCCTCTTTCTATTTATCACTTTGCGGGATTAACTGTCACCGCTCCGATGATGACAATACTTATGAAGATGTACAGTGGAATGTTGCTCTCTGCTGGTCCATCCGCGCATATTTGGGAGTACTCTGTATCAAATCTGAAATGGACTCGTCGCTCCGCTTACTTCCCTTCACAGAAACTTCTCCTTCAAATACACTCAGCTCATAAGCCACTATTATTCGGTCGTTGCTGAGCACAATTCTGATAAATTCCAATAATATAACCTCAAATTCACTACAAAATGACGAAGCCTGCGATGATGTAGCTCACTACCGCAAATTGAAGGCTCTATGAAAGTAGGTCTCAAATTGAAAATGAAATCCTGGCCCGGTCTCGATACGTATGCAGGACATGCATCGGAAGATGAGAGTTCACAGAGTTTAAAGAGGGTGTGCACGGCAGCATGGAACGCCGCATCCACTGGCTTAGACTGGCTCATGTCAACACTAAGTTGCTGGTCAGGTGCTATGTTGTATCCACGCCGGCTACATGATACTAAATCAGCTGCCCACTCACATTTAAGGGCTTATACAGTGCCGCCGCCCCACTCATCATTTATATCCACCGATGCGAGAGAACACATTATTTGGCCGGTCCATACCCCTTAATGTTTTTACTTCTTCGACAACTCTCACTTAGTGCCTTTGGATTTGACGGAAATTGTTCTTATACTGTGAGAGTCAGCAACTTCTCATGGATGTGATGAATAGCCAACAAGTAGATCCAGTTTCAGGTCCTTCCCTTTCCGTCCGGTAGACCGGGAGCTGCTGGGTTGTACTCTATGTTCAGCTGGGATCTGTGAGTATACACTGATAATATATCACAGTAGCGAGATGTCTATCTCGGGTTCTTCTTCTGAGCTGCGCAATCAATTGCCCATCTATGGTACTATGCCACCGCAGTCCTCGAGCTTAGTTAATCTGGCACGCCGCAAACTGAAGGTTTCCTCCACAAGAAATCACCTGCATCGCTGGGTGCTATTGAAAAACTCGATCGCCGACTTGGAAAATGATGATTGTGCCGAGCGTCAAGAGTTGATGTCCCTCAATGCCGGGGAAAGCTCAAAACCGCCCAGGCGGCCGGTGCGGGAGATGGATGCTCTGGAGAGCGCATGGATCGAGGCACTGTTAGCGGCCCTTGAAAAAGATGATGACGTCAATTCATCGCTCTCTTAGAATTGTCCCTTGCCACCTACCTTAGTGTGTAGGTAAAATCTCGGAAGCATCTGACTCAAGCTGGACTCGCCATGAAAAATCCAGGTGACAAATACTGTAAACGTTCCATATATGGAAATGGCATATCAATTATCTCCCTTTTGTCTAGCACGCAGCTCAGACCGCCTTACATTAATTGATGAGATCTGAAGATACGATTGATACGACCGACTACTGGGGTTTTTCATTCAAATTGATAGGGGGTGTGACCCGTGACCCGATTTAACGATTCGACACCTCGACACAAGCCGAAATTTTGCGTGACACCCCAAAGATTTCGAGGCGATTTTGAACCCGCCGTGGCCCTCCCCAGGTTCTACAGACCACTCCGTGACCCGTGGCCTCCACCGAATTTCGACACCGACACAGGGGTCCGTGTCCCGTGACTGTTGATTTGAATGAAAAACCCCAGTATGCTAAGAAATACTAGTAACTCAGGTAATAATACCTCGTCGGCTCGGTGTAAAGTCTGCTCACACTGTAGAGGAGGAAATGTCACGTTTGTCACGTCGGGTCACACCGCCGAAACACTCGGAAAGAGTTCCGAAGATCGGCGTTAACAGCAAGTTTGTGTTCGGAAAAAGGCCGCACAGGCTCTGGCAAAATTCTGAAGAGAGGGAAGTCTTCCAAAGGTTTTCCTCAAGTGCAATGTACTGTCAGTTGAGCATCTTAAATAAATTATGATACGATACCAGGTGTCTTGATGGGTGGTTGGTTGCAGCGATAACACGAAAATCGGGTCGATGTCCACCAACGTACCGCTATATATATGGTCTGAGGTGGTATTTGACGTTTAGTAGTATATCTAATCCACAAAATATGTGTTGTTGAAGGAATTAGAGCCAGAGTAAATTTTTCAAATCTCAGAAACTCTTCAGATTATTTTATTTCGGAGTCCCCAATAAGCCTCAGGCATTAAACCTCCATATTTGAGACATCCCCGCTCCACTCACCCTCCCAACCCGTACCATTGCGATACAGCTCGTGCTCGACAACCGAAGGTGGACGTCGTTGCGGAGTGAATATGGGCGTAGACCGGGTATTGCACATTTTGTCACTTCCGGTAGGCGGTACTGAGGTCCCAGAATTAAAGACCAAGTCGGGGGGGATGTCGCTCCCAAATATGTGCCTGAGCTTGTCCAGCCGGCGCTGGGAGGGGTCTGAGAGCGAGCGCTGCGTCGGTAACCGTGGGTTCCCTATGGGTTGTCCTCACGCGTGTATCGAGACTGGTTGAAGAGCGTGTACAAACCGGCTCGGACGGTATGTAGGAAAAGAGAAGCTCTTGACATAGGAGCCGAGGTGCTGATAGCGGAGTTTAGTTGTGGAATTACCAGAAACTGCGAGGTTTGTCGATTGGTGCGGGGCTGCTGCAAGAGATCATTGAATCTGAGTGACTGGAAAGTAGCTGCGGTGAGCGCATACACGAAATGCTCGCTGAACAAGCCCACTCCGTCAGTGCCGCCGTGGCAAAGATATTGCTCAATTCTCTTCCAGGCTATCGAGTTCGATTATATGCAATTGTTCATTCCCTGCGGGCCACAGTAAATTCCTAGCGAGAAACCGCACTGCCCGTGCATTAGAATTGCATTAGAATTATAGAATCGGCTACTTCCATTCTATCTGATCTTACCTGAGGCCCGGCAGCCGATAGACGGTTCGGGCGACATTTGCAGCGCAGTACTGCGCACATTTTACCCTTTTCCCGGCGATGAAGTGACACTCTATATATAGCCCTAGTGCACGGGTGATTAGGGGCCTCCAGCTCGGGCCGATTCTATTATTAGAATCTAAGGCAATTCTAACACGATTCTAGTGCACCCGATCAGGCCCTTTAGCCTTCTCTTCATTCCTTGATAGCGTCGGCGCGTCCGCATTATTCTTTATCAGGCTCTCGGTCAAAATCTCAAAGGGCCTGCCCAAGAGGACGTTGTAAGCCGCATTTCTGAGAATATGTACCTGTAGGTAAACCGTTATGTCCCCAACTTCAAAGGGTACGTTACGAGCCAGACCAACTGATTTTTCCAAAGACCCATTCGCACTTTGCATTAGAATGTGAATATCCGGATCCCACATTAATTTCGATTCACCAGCTTGTTCTAGTGACATAGAAACTATTTTCGAGCCCGAGTCCGTTACACACTCCACCGTACCACGCTTATTTATATTAGGATAGACAACTCTAAGAGATGCCGCCGCATCCCTAGCAACATATACTTGCCTGGGGACTTCTCCTGGCTCCAGACTTTCTAGATATTGTACTAGCGGTTCGCGGCCGGCTTCGCCGGGCCGCTCCCCGCTTGGCTAACAGCAGACATTAACGTAAAAGGAGATTGCCGGCGGAGTTTGAAGGCTTCAGACAGCGTAATTTTATAAAGAGGGAGAAGTACGGGTCCGAAATCATGACAGACCCTGCTGGGTACTCGTCATCCACAGTTGTCACGAATACTGAAGATATTTGAGGCAATTCGTCAATATCGAGTGCGTCATACATCTGTTGAACCACCGGTTCCATGTCTGGAAAAGGTAATTCTTCCTCGTGCGTTGCCATTAGAACTTTCTTCGGTTGAGAATCCCGAAGAGGCCGCCTGGTCTTGGTGAGATCTGATTTTAACTCGTCTCGGACCGCCGGTGCTACACCTCGTTTGTTTGATCAAAGATTGATGTTGGTTCAGACGACCGCGCAAACACCCTCACAGCTCAAATTTGGGCGCAGAATATTACAAGATGAAGAATAAAACTCATTGAGATGCACGAGCAACTTGTTGCGGTTTAAATAAGTAGGAGGGGGAAAGAATGGCCAGAGGGAAAATTCCCCACTTCATTTCCATTGTGTTTACGATCCGTTCGAGAACCCAATATGGGAATGGTGATATAAATGCTTAAGGTTACCACGATCAATATATCTGGCAATTCAAGCAGGCCGATCGCATCACGTGAGGGCACCAGAGGGTAACCGTGGTGGCCACCACGCCGTAGGTACATTTATGTAGCCGGGACTAGTTTGGCGAGGTGAATCAACCGGTAGTGATCGATATACGACATCAATGCCGTCTTCAATCCAGGGCCCTCCGGGCAGGGAGTTGTGATTGATTCAGCTCGCGCTCTTAGACGTGCCGTCAGCGTATCATTTTTGGATGATAAGCATGACTTGCTGCTGTGGACGGAATTTACCATAATTGGCAACGACTTGCTGTTCCGAGCAGCTATGTATGTTATGGCTACAGTATATGCAAAACACTTCCTTCTGTGACCTTCGCACTGCCCCTTCATTCTTGCCATCGATTTTACACATGATCCGCGGACATATTTCTCAGGATACCCATAGGTGCCGCAGTTTTTCCATCATAATTCGGTCTCATCATATTCCTGAGCCCCTGTTGGTGATTCTTTTTCATTCTAACTCTTTCTGAGTCACCAAGACTCACTGCCCCCGACTTGTAGAATTTATTTCACCCGTCCTGGTTTGATCTCCACATGCTTCCGACCATTAATTATTGCTTTCATCACAACAACTAGTACATTTTTGTTTTACATAGTTCTTCCCAACGTGAAGTTTCCGTCCGCCTGAACTCCAATTCTGTGTTCAGGATGTTTCTCAGCGCTCCTGTTGTCCTGTACGAGTCGTTACAATGGTGACCATGTATCTTGAATTGTATTTGCAGGAGATGTTGTCAGAAATCTAAGAGCGCGATACCCTCAGTCGTCGTTGGAGACAAAGAATGTATTAACAGTACCTAAGAGTGCGATAGCGCGATACTGTGGGCATGTAAGTAATGTAGAAAAGAAACAAGATCAATCCACGTACCCCTCAGTCGTCGTAGGAGACAAAGACTGAGGGACGTGAAGTACGACACGGTGCAATTATATACAGGTAGATCCCGGACCGCGGCCAGTGGTCGTTCCCATCATTCACTTTTTGACAGATGTAATTCAGGTTCACACATGCTCAGTTGAGTGATATTACATTTGCACACATGTTTCTGGATGATAAATTGAGGCAGATATACACGAAATACTGCGTTTGCAGCAACGTTTGACGATGCGAAAAGGAATCCCACAATATGACTAGTGTGACACTGTGGCAGTGTGACGCAGCGTCAATCTTGCTGCGTCAACCAAGCGCTGATCAGCGTCAGTTGAAAAACATCACAGCACTGATCAAACGTCAGTGCAACGTCAAAGCATCACTTTCACCCTGCCCCTGTGCAGCACGTGCATTAGAATGTATTTTGACTGTTTTGGTCAGGTATAAGGGGCACTTGACGTATATCCTTGGGAAGCAACGATTGCAATGTACACATGGCCAGACTGATATTTGAACGAATTTCACAAAATGTGGCTGTCCAGCACGTGCATTAGAATGTACTTTTACTGTTTTGGTCCGGTATAAGGGAGCACTTGATGTATTTAAGGTTTGAACTGATGATGGCTGACGTCCCGGGTACACAATGCCCAAGGAAAGATTTAACGAAGCATGCGGAAGGGTTTGGCGACAGAAACATAACCAAGGTCCTATCATGACCCAGAACAAGATCATAGAAGGCACTTGGAGTGGCAGCTTGTGCTGAAGACCTAGAATCGGAAGTTGTTTGCGCCGCCGAGTGTAAGGCCAATCTTGATTGCAGAACTCGGGCTTCTTGTTCAGGGGATATCAGCAATTTGGCGTCGAAGTTCAGCTACCTTGAGCAGACCAGCACGAATGTGTTTACACGCTCCCCCATTTTTCGCGAAGTCCGGCCCATTGCAAGATGCAGTACCATTTATTCTTAACTCTACCTCATAGGCAAGAGGGTTCGGATCAAGTTCCGTCGCAAAAGAGGAATAACAAGAGAATGAAAAGACATCAGCGTCGAAGGTGGGTGTCGAGATTTGATTCCTCTCCAGCAATTGTGCGGCAGGTGTGTCTCTGGAGGAATCTGCCACAAAATACGCAACGGGACTGGGAGCATCCACCCGCCCAGCCCGTTTATTGGCCAGTAAATGATCCCCGCCCGGAAGTGAGAGGATCCACTCGGCAATATGATCTTGCTCCGCACGCTGCAGACGGAGACGACGACCTCCACGCTGCCAACGGCGCAGATACTTCCGTTTCAGCAGTCCATTGAACGATTCATGATTTGTCGTTGGAAGGACACCCTCGAAGTCGCATCCCAGTATTTCAGCAGCAGTGTATCTCCCGAAGTCTGACCAGCTTGCCCATAGATCAAACGAAAGCCAATACGAGGAGAGATACTCCAGGTGGAGTAATCCCCTCTCTGCCGGCGCTCCATGGAAGGTTTTTTTCGATGATACTCACAGCCGCTTCAAGTGTTGTCTTCTGCACCAGTTTTTGTTCGACCAGACGTAGGCGTGCCTTCACCTCCATCGACTCCGGTGATTTCCTTTTCACCAATTTATTCGATGGTTCCGCCATGATTGACGAAGATGAAACTTGCAGACGAGCAAGATGATTCCTGGAAAAACACGAAGGGCAGCACGTTCCTTCACATCCGTGTCGGTGATAGTGACGAGGGCGCAAAATTATTTTATTCTGAATTACTGGATTGGACAAAGTGAAGTTGCCGAAATACCAATGAAACTGGAAAAAATGTTCAGGATAACATCTCTCAAACATTCAAGTTCGGAAAGCCTTGAGGGATTCGACTCTTTTTGTTTTGACCGTGTTTTGACAATGTTTTGACAAGGTTTGGTCAAAACTATCTGTCAAACATTTTCTGACTTCAAAATATATTTCAATCGGTATGAAAGGAGTCCTCAAAAAAAGACACAAAATGTAGTAAGCAAGTGCCCCGAATAAGTCCTCGACGAATAAATTCGGAGTGTCATCCCAGTAAAGTCAGGTCGCTGAGAGGATCGTTCAGAAATCATCCCCCAGCTCGAGCAGCCAGGGACTCTGTCTTGCCAATTGAATGGAGGTAGGGCGGCAGCTGGGATCAATGTGCAGGCATCGTGACATCAGGTCGATCGCGCCGGCAACGTCGTGCTCTGGAATTCCGAGGGCCTCCGCCCTATTTTTGACGAGGACGGAGAAGTGGGTGGTCGGGAATTGGTCTACAACATCCGATGGCAATTCCACTGGCAGGTTTTCCCCGGTAAACGCGAGCATTTCCGCCAGATGGTGAGAATCGGGATCTGCACCGGACTTGCGCGAGAAGAGCGGGACGCCGAGGAGAAATTCGTACACCTGAGTCGGGTAAGTTCAGTGCCAAACAAGCCGGAGCAAGGACGAACGAGGCAGCCGAAGGTCCATATATCTACTTTGGCGTCCATGGTAGGTGCATTATAACCTCCGGTGCACGCAAAGTCTCCGGAGTAATATGCGAGGTCACGCGATGGGTGAGAATTTGAGCTAGGACTCGGAGAGTCAGGAGCCAGGATGCGAAAAAAAAGAAAAAGAGGACCACGCAGAGTAGTCATCGTATACGTCGCCATCTTGATCCCTTTCGAATACGGGGCGACGTCACCTCATAACGATTAAGTGAAGGGAAGGGTACAAACAGAATGTCATACCGGTGGCCAACTCCTTCCCTTACACCGAAAATCATTCCTTATCGTGACCACACCACACTTTAACACCTCTCTTCGCAGCTTGAATGTTTGAATTTTTTGCGTTCCCTCAAACATCTCATACGCCGACAAAGAAAACGCGGGTGAGATGGCATCGAAATCGACCTCCCCGAATAATGGAAGTATGCGCGCACTTTCTTACCGGCTTCGTCCAAGAGGTGAGCGATCTTCGGATCTTGGCAAACATTCCCACGACTCTACCTACCCCCAAAAAAGGAAAGTGTTTGGCAGGACAAGCAGCTAGTCTTATAGCAATCACGACCCCTTTGGGAAGACACCGACTGATTACGCAATTGCGTGGCTGTGCCACCAGGCGTTCTTTCCTTTGTACCGCAACCGGAAGGCGCTGGAAAAATCAGAGGATATTCATGTGCTTACAGGAGGCATATATAATCATTTCTTGCTGCGACAGTCAAAGCCATACGGGGGGTCAATACCTCAATACGAGATCAGCCTGAATTTTGATCAAAAAATTTGCCTTGGCAAGTTGATCACATATCGTCGCAAGCACTCGATGAGCTGCTTAGGGATGAGTGAAGACCCTGAGTACTTTCGAGTTTTCTATGTCTCCAAATATTTCTAGATTTATCGCTGCAAAGTATGCGCCGCGACGCGGTGTTCAAAAATCAGTCCGTGTCTTCCTGATGGGGTTGTGATTACTAACAGACCATATACGGATACTTGTTCGTCATCCGTTTCTGGTCTGTAGCAGAGACTAACAAGCAGCGGTATCCGTGTCGACGCGTCGCGGCGCGTCCCAAACACAAGTCCTTCTTGCAAACCCAGATTCGCCAGGGACTCCGCACTGAACCGCATTTGAGAAGAGAACCGCCGGGCGGCAAATTTCAGGCACAGAGTGGACGGGTTGTCAAGCCGGTGGCGGGGGTGTCGGAGGCAAGATGTGTTTTGATGTAGGATGATAATTGTATATTTTAGCCAGCATGCAGAGTGGGCGAGACGAAAGGAAGAAAACTGAGATGTAGGCTTGTGGGCGGAGTGTTTACAAGACTTACAGTAATGCTTCCATCACGTGATGGACGTGGCCACATCAAATCCCAAGATCCGAAGATCGCTCACCTCTTGGCTTCGTCGTTACAGAAGGACCGGGTCCGGGGGAAAGAGCACGTGTGGTCACGTTTCTCGCCTGTGAATCTGTGCTTCACTGACAACGATGCCAACGGAATCAGACTCCATATTAAAATTTTATCGACTAAGTATCATAAAATTCAAAATTTGGAGTCTGACTAAGGGAGACTATCATGAGGGGCATGTCGACCGCCATTGATCCGGGGGCGAACGGGCCCGGATCTCCCTTATAACAACAGAGTCGACGAATGAGACAGTGAAACAACTTGAGGGATGACCGAAAAAGCAGCGGGTGCGTACTTGTCTTGGGTCATGACCTAATAGCGACTAACACGCTCGCAGTTGTCTATTCCGGAAACGGATGTCAGCCCGGCAAAATTTGGAAGAGACCTCCTCCACCCAGATTGTGCCGAAGAGTTAATCCAGTTGGTTCAACTGGCCCGACAACCATTGGGAAACCGGTGATCAATTGCGCCGTAATGTGGTCAGAGGACAAACTAGGCTCGAACCCCCTTGTGCAGAAGGCGTTGATTAGATTATTGTGGGGACCGGCACCGCCCTTGATCGGGGCGGCAGCTTTGTCCTTGTTTGGTTGGCAGAAGAGCCAGGTTCCAGTTTTGCAATCTTAAGGGCTTTTTATCTACACACTTTCGGGTCTCCCTCAAAAGAGAAAGTCATAATTAAATCATCATTAGAGTAAAAGTACCTTGCCGGTTTCTTTATTTTCGTCCAGTATACGGTGTAGGGTAAAATTGAAGCAAATTACAGCAATATATTTGTAGGAGAGGACCATTTCGCAGATCCGGCAAGGTACTTTTGTGTGAATTGCTATTAGCTACAAATCGTACCGCGGAATCAAGACGATTCACTGGGAATTGATAAAGCCTGTACATTTCTACCGATTCAAGTTGAAACAGTCCAGAAAACCTTTCAATATCTTGACTCGGAAGGACTCATATATACCATTAAAAGCTTTTGACCCTCATACAACTCTTCCGGGGAGAAGGAAACGGTATAAATGCCTGGACGCTGCGCCAGCTATATTGCGAGAATTGTGGCTTTGTGGAGCAAGATACCAAAAAGCATCGGTGATAAACAAGTATGTACCATCGAAGACGGCTCGCCAGCTAACGGTGGCAAAAAGATTGGAAACGAAAGGCTGAGGATCACATTTGAAGGCGACGTGGGGGACTGAATTTCTAGGTGTTCCTTCCACCCAATCAAGACCTCTTTCATGGTTTATTAGCCATTTGACACTCTAAACTTTATGTACCAAAAAGTTTTTTTCAGCCCAACCTGGACCCCCCCCCCCCCCCCCCCCCCTCGCTAACCCGCAATGGTATACTGTCCAGTAGACAAACGACCTTCAACGATGGAAACTTTATTCGCACCCACATATCAAGCGGCCACTTTTGACTTCATAGATCGGATAAGCGTTTCTTCTCCTTTATGCAGGGGATGATGAGTGGTGGGATGCGTGGTGGGATGCGTGGCAGTGGAATGGGCAGCGGGGGGATGGGTGGGGGATATGGGATGCAAGATTCGACCTCAAGCTCGGTGTCGCCGTCCTCGTCCACGATGGGGCCGGAAGGATATGCGGACACATTCGGAGAATTTGGTAACATCAACTATCCGCACAGCAACTCCAACCCCTAGTTTAATTGTTAGGATCCTCAATTTATTCTCGAGAGTTTGTCCTCTGATAAATTGTCATAAATGGGAGTGGGAAATCGCAGGCTGAGATGCAGTGACTTTTGAAATGGGTTACGTCTTTAATTCCCACACTGTGTGGGTTTGAGTTTGGTTCCAGACCTCGGCACCGGTTCAAACAAGCACATAAAGCTCCTCAAGATCAGTCTATGCCGTCTTAGGGCTGTTAAATGAGTGTAAGCTGAGTATACATATTCATTTATACACCAAAGAGGGAGCTTTTGGCCTCCTACAATAGTGTGCCATGTTCATATTACTTGAACTATGGATGTTTGCCGAAATGGGGGACTGAACGATTTTCCCGCAACAGCCACAGCCCCCGCTACCGCATGCCCGATCAGCCACCAGGTGGCTTCCGGTGGCTGCCGCAACGTCTCTAATGTGCTGCAAATGGAAGGAAATGCAAGGTAATTTACCTCCAAATTGGAGGTAACTAAATGGCATGGTTACTACGGAGGTAATCGACCAAATCGAAGATATTCGGTCCAATTCAGGGTAATTTTAGGCGAATTGGAGGCAATGCCAGGAAATTGCCAAAGGAGGCTTTTACGAGTACAGTGACAAACTGCGAAGCGAAACGCAACACAGAAGCAAAACACTGCCTTGTCCTACCACTTCAGGTCACATTACGAGCTCAAGTTTTTAGCACACACTGCGTTGAGGCCCCCCGTAGACAGACCTCTGTCTACCTCTGTCTACCTCTGTCTACCTCTGTCTACCCTCTGTCTACCTCTGTCTACCTCTGTCTACCTCTGTCTACCCTCTGTCTACCCAGGTAGACATATGTCTACCATGACATGTAGACACATGTTAGTCTACCTCTGTCTACCCCTGTCTACCCCTGTCTACCTAAGGTAGACAGCCTTCGGCCACCCTCGGTCTACCTTGGTCTCTCTTGGTAGACTGACCCCGTCCAAACATACCCAGCTAATTTGGCCTTTCCAGCTCCAAAAGTCCTTAAACAAGTCCGGAGAAGAACGAGCCAGCGACTTGGAGGAACACGCCAGCAGAGAGTCGGAATCACGGCATCGCCACCAAATATGTGCACATACATTGACAGCTGTCAGCCATTGGATCAAACAACCACTCATTGCGCGATATTTCTTGGATATTTCCCTTCTTCAACATTCACAACCAATTCCCAACCTCGTTTTACAGTTCACTGCAAACTTCTCTTCAACCTGGGTCGTCAGCCATACTTCGGTCTACCTCGGTCTACCTCGGCCCAGGTCAGTATACCCCATTTACAGGGTAGACACACAGTAGACAGAGGGGAACTGGGTATGTCTACTCAACATAGACTGAGGTAGCAGACAGGTCTGTCCACCCTGTGTCTACCTGGGTAGACAGACCCTCTGTCTACGGGGGGTCTCAACGCAGTGACATGAATATATATCATATGTAGTTGAATTACCTAAAAGGAATTGGCTCAAAACCTCCTGCCGAGCCTGCGCTATCCAAGTCTTTCAACATCATTCATTTGCTGCTGTTTGGCACACGGGCCAATATCTCATGTAGACACGAGTGGGCTTGCCGTGAACTAGGTTCTTGAATGCGTTTTCAAGGTCGCAGATAAAGAATATCAATTTTCAAGATGGCCAAGTTCCGTGGCTAGCGTGCAGGAGCTTGTTTACAACTGTTTCGCTTCTGTGTTATTTACTCACATTTGGGCTTTCGGAAAGAACAACCTCGTTCTCCACAGTCACTGCATCAACCCCCCCCCTGGGTATTGTCTTGGTAGGAAGCCGGGATGCCCCTCTACCCACACATCACAAAGTATGGGCCAATTGGGGCCATATTGCATTTGTAATCATGTGTCGAAGCCAACCGCTTCGCTTCGCGGTTTTGTCACTGTACTTATGTAATCGTTTCTAATATTTGTGCACGCCGACTTTTTTGAGTTCAGGTCCGGCAAGCCAGGGATCAAAATAGTTGAACCAAATTCTGCCTTGACCTCCATGAAGCAAAATCAAGTACTCAATGAATTAAACATATTCTCAAGTGCTGATTTCATTCTGCTGAAGGCTACCAGGGCTGATTCCGCAAAGATTTTTTTTTCTCAGCCAGAAAAAAACGACACACTGTGGGAAAAAATGAGATTACAGCTGTTTGAGAAATTGATGACAGTGATCGTAAAAGTGAGAAAGAAAAGACGGTTTTTGACACCCTTGAAACCGAGGCCATTTGGCGTCCTCTGAAGCGTTTTTCCGACATTTCTGAAAGGCTGGAAGTTGTTCTAGTCCACCTAACTGTCGTTCTACGGCTTTGAATCGGCAAAATCCGATAACGGCTCATTCGGCCGTTTCCCTTACATACACCGATTGCACGTGTCTTCTTCGCTTCCCATTTCCGAGCTTGCGTTCTCCTACTCACCGTCGACAGAGCCCTATAGCTACCTTCCAGACCCATGATGCCTGGCCGTGTTGTCCAGTACCAGGTCCAAATTGGCCGCGATGAACCTGTTTGAGCGCAACATCTTGCCCCTCCAAGACATCCTCGATATTGTTGGCTTCTCCGAATCGACTTTCTGGCGCACGAGGAAGCTGTGGCGGGAGACTGGCTGGGTAGAGAAGCCAAAGAGCACCACATCTGGCCGACGTCGCACCCTGCACCGCGAGGACCTTGACTACATCATGAATCTGGTCAAACTTCGGCCGGATTGGTTCCTCGACGAGCTTCTCAATCTTCTCAAACACAATCGTTACATCTCTGTCCACTTCACCCACCATCTTCCGCGAACTTGAACGTCTCGGGATGTCGAGGAAGAAACTGAAGAAGATCGCCTCGGAACGTAACGAGAATCTACGGCTTGATTTTGTGCGCCGGATGGGGGAGTATCCTGCCGAATATCTCGGGTTTCTCGACGAGACTTCCAAGAACGATCGCACGTACAGCCGCGGATACGGAAGGGCGAAAGAAGGGGCAGCGTGCTAAGATGAAAGAGAAGTTTGTGCGCGGGACACGGCTTACCGCAACAGGAATTTTGACGTTGGACGGAATGGTGGCGAACCGGGTGGTCAAAGGGTCAATGAAGCCGTGTGGACTATCTGGATTTTCTCGAACCGAAGTTGTACGCATGTTTTCTGTCTACTAATTCTTCATATCCTGACAAATTACAGATGCCACTCACACTACGCCATTCCCCGGGCCGTTATCAGTTCTGGTGATGGATAATGCTCGCATCCACCACGACGAGGAGATTCTGGAGCTTGCGGAGCGTTTTCGTATGCATTTTCTCAATATTACTTCCTTCCATTCTTCTCAGATGTCGTGCTAGGCGTACGGATCGAATTCTTACCCCCATATTCCCCCGACTTCAACCCGATCGAGGAGGCGTTTCCAAGATCAAAGCGTTCATACGCCGACACTCTGATGTCTTTTCGGCGTCATCTGGGGAGGGACTTATTTTTGATATGAAGATAGCGATGGAAGTAATAACACAGTCGGATGCGGAAGGGTACTTTATGCACGCTGGCTACTTCTAATCATTCTGAATCTATTTCATTCGGTAATTTGTATAGTGCAGCAAGAATGGTACAATTGTAAGCGTGTCAAGAAATACAGCGTGGTGAGAGCAGCAATGATACAATGAGCAAATGTAATGAGTCCTTTATCCCGGCGACGCCCACTCCCGCACTGCTTGGCGCAACTCTGCAATCTCACCAGGTAAGAACTGATGGATACCAAGTCCTTTAGCTCAATGAACCTGAAGGCAGACGCCTTCTTGTAGCCATTCGTCGCGAGTTTGTCGGCAATTGATGGATCAAGATCGTAGGTAGCACAAAATACGTCAATCGACATAGCAATGCCGACATTCATGGTCGGCGGGAGGAGCATCTGTCCGTCATGGGTCTGAGTTGTAGGAGTAGCTGGAGGAACGGCAGCGGCAGAAGCGGGAGCAGGTCGGAGTAAATCCATCAAGGCGTCGGGGAATGAGAAGTGATTATTGATTGTCGGTGCAGAATTTGACGCCGCAGACTGATTGGCTGCAATCCGGCGCTGCAGTATCGACTGTGGAGCGAGTCCCGAGTTGCCGTTGCCGCTGAAGATGGCATGGTTTGGGGGGCGAGTTCTCGTCGGCGGTCCCCTGAGCCTGAAACGAAATTGATGAGTACACATATCCGTTATGGAAATATTGCGACCCATACCCACGCCGCCGCCCAAAGATTAAAATGAGGATTCCCTAGCGGGATATGCTTTTTATCCTCCCCCGACACCCAACAGTAGTCCACTGCCATCATTTGCATGACAGGTATATTTTGCACGCAGCAGGCCGATTTTGGCATTGATAAACCAGCGTTGATAGGAGAGATGTCGTTTTCTGTAGAAATCTGCAGGACTACGAATGACGAGGGTTCAACGCGTCAAGCAAAGTAACTTACCTTGCTTTTTTTCCCATTTGTTTTGGCCTTCTCGGCGGCTCGATGTTGTCAGACGTATCATTTATCTCCTGCGATAATCAGACTTATATATTCATCTATAGGAACTATGATGCTTACCTTGGGAACGCCGGCTGCTATATTGATAGTCGGATCTCTGCATTTGAGGGGCCGCTTGGATCATGGAAGAATACGAGGTCGTCATCTAGCAAGACGTAGTTTGTAACATGCCGGGGAACTTGAAAGAGGATTCGGATATCGTCGTCGTCGTCGAGTGGGACGGGAAGTGCTAACAAAACTGTGATCTTTGCGCGTAGCTTTCTCTCGAATCGATGCTGTAGATCTGTTGACACGACCTTCATGATACCTGAAGCTAAGTCCGTTCGAGCCTTCGGCTTTTTTGCGAGTTCTTTCAGCGTGAAGACGGAGATATTGACATCGATAGACTGTTTGGGCTCTACATACAGAATGAGAATTGTTAGATGTGGCAGTAGCGACATGAAAGAAGACGAAGACAGACTGGATTTAGACTCGGATTTTTTACGGCGCTTCCGGGGGTGCACATCCTCCTCCTCCTCGTCCTCCTCGTCCCCCCTCCTCGTCCTCCTCGTCCTCATTTTCCTCGTCTTCCTCCTCATCCTCGTCCCTCCTCATGATTGTCCTGTTCTTCCTGCTCTTCATCCTCACCACTGCCATCCTCCCGTCCCTCCAGTTCCTCTGGCTCCTCCTCAGTCTGTTTGCCGGAGCTCTTTGGCATGGTGGTGGGAGGCACGGATTTCGGAGAGGCAGTTGCACGGCGCGGCCATTGTCAATTTGACGCGTTTTGGCTTTGGCTTTGGAGTCGGAGTTTTGGGGGCTGGTAGGTGCAGCGAGACCACGAGCAGGGCGCTTGGGAGCCCCAGACTTAGCCATTGGGGGAGCCTAGAGCGAGAAAGACTTGAGAGAGCCTCAGAGAGATGGGAAGCGAAGAAGACACGTGCAATCGGTGTGTATGTAAGGGAAACGGCCGATGAGCCGTTATCGGATTTTGCCGATTCAAAGCCGTAGACGACAGTTAGGTGGACTAGAACAACTTCCAGCCTTTCAGAAATGTCGGAAAACGCTTCAGAGGACGCCAAATGGCCTCGGTTTCAAGAGTGTCAAAAACCGTCTTTTCTTTCTCACTTTTACGATCACTGTCATCAATTTCTCAAACAGCTGTAACCATGCGCTCGTTGCGTTTCAATTTGCATCGGTGCAGCCATTTGAAAGTACCTCTATTACATCAGGTCATGCTTTTCAAAATGCCGGCCATTTGAATGCACCTCTATTGCGTCAGGTCATGCTTTTCAAAATGCCAGCCCTTTGAATGCACCTCCATTGCACCAGGTCATGCTTTTCAAAATGCCAGCCATTTGAATGCACCTCTATTGCACCAGGTCACGCTTTTCAAAATGGCAGCCATTTGAAAGCACCTCTATTGTGTCAGGTCATGCTTTTCAAAATGCCCACCATTTGATAGACTCATGACCAGTTCGTTCCCACGCACCGATCACAAGGGCAAGAAGATCGGTGCTGTGGGAACGACTGGAACATCATGTCATGATTTTGGCAGATGCACCAAAATGAGGTTTTGTACTTAGGATTTTGAGGCTCGGAATCTTGAAAAAAAAGTGTCAAAAGTCGTATAGAGAAACATGGTTATTTTTGAATTCTAAAGCGATTGATACAAACTCATTTTCCGGGCACTTCTGGGCATCTGCTGCCAAAATACCGCGTTTGGCCGTCTAGGCAGCCTTTGGGTAGCGAGATTTAGTTGGCTCCGGGTGCTCTCCGCTCTTCTGTGGATCATACGACTGCAAGAAAACGCGTCCGACGTTGAATTGACAAATTGGGAAGAAATTGATGGCTTTCGATCACGATCACGTACAACTTTCCATTCGGTTTCTCTACCTCAACTGGCGCGTAAACAACATAGAAAGTAGCGGATTCTCGGGCTCCTCTCGTGAAAACTCGGCTCGAATCTCCTCTGCCGTCTGTTGTCTCCCCCGGCCCCTCCCTCTACCACTTCTTGATGCTGCCGTGGGATTTCCGCGGTTGGAAGAATTGCCCGCGGCAGGCGACGTTGTGCGGAGATGAACTGCTGTCCAGCTGGCGCCACATCGACACGTCGACGGGCTGGGGCGCTCCCTTCGACCACCCCATTTTGCGGGATTCGACGTCTGGGTACGAATGCTTTGGCGCCCGAGTCTTCTTCGGCAACGGCTGCATCGGGGGATGTTGAGCCCTGCAAGATATTGGTAACAACGCGTCTCCGTATTCGTCTATCCACAACCATTGATCAGAAATGATTTTCTTTAGACGGACCATCGATTCTATCGGCCCGACGGACGACAAGAGGGCAATTGTTTCGTCGCGCAGAATCACAGATGACGAATACAAGCCGGACGGGTAGTCTTGCGCCACTATGCCGGTGCGCCAGCGGTCGAGGGCGAGCTGTACGTCCTTGTTGACTACTCCTCTCTTGTTAGCAGACTGACGGTTGACCGCGCGAAGGTTTCCCGGTCGAGTGAGATCAAGTAGGGTTGGGCAACAGATGTCACAACAGGGTACGGTCGGCGCTTCGAGACCACGATAAGTACGTCAGGATATTTTCCAACGGTGGGGGCAACTCACCGGGCTTTTTGTTGTTATAGATCTGGGTCAAAACGCCGCGATGACACATTCCAGCCTGCACTAGAACGTGCAAACCTTCATCTGCGATCTCGGGATCCAGCCGTGGTGTGTCTTTGACGAAGATTGCGTCGTGTTTCCCACCCACCGAGCCTCGATTGACTCCCCGAGCCTGTGCATGAGCCTTGCGCTTCCGCGCCAAATTTTTCTTGGCCGCTTCCGACTCCGAGACATCCGTCTGGCCCTTCCCCTTCTTTGCCTTTCCCCGTGTCGTCGCTGCCTGCTCTTCAACATCAACACTATAAGCGCTTGGTTCCACCAGAAGGATGGCCAGTCCCGTTGTGCCGTCCGTGCGCGCCGCTCTACCCGCGCGTTGTACAAAGACCGAGACAGATCCGGGTAGTTTCCATTGGACCACCAATTCGATATTGGGGATATTGCAGCCCTAGTTGAAGGTCAGTGGGGTCCATTGTGCGATACGGACACTGCTGACCATTCCTGCAGCATCCGTGCACACCAATATGCGAATTTTGCCGTCTCTAAACTGCTACATCGCTTCCCGCCGGTAGGTGTTGACAAATGTGTGAATTTTGTCCTTCCTTTGGTGATGGGCGTCCCGGATGCCCATCACTGAACAGAGAGGTAATCATGAATCAATTATTTAGGACCAGTCTTATGGATTTGCTGGGCAACCGTGTGAGATTTGTCCTCTGTGTGCAGTGATGGGCGTCCGGGACGCCCATCAGGAGAGCAGAGAGGTATTGACAAGTGTGTGAATTTTGTCCTTCCTTTGGTGGTGCCGTATGGTACTGAATTGCAGGGTTAAGTTAGTCCACATATCCTGGGCCGAATTCTAAATACCCATGAGTGAAGCCATCTCGACGGTGTTGTCCAAACTCACAATTAAATTGAAGGTTTGTAGGCTCTGCGTTTGAAACTGGATATTGCATCATTTAAATTATCTGCAAGGAATTTTTCCAGGCTGGAAAACTTGTGTACCTTTTCCGGAAGAACAAATACAGCACAGAACTTGCACGGCACTACCATGCCGTTGTTCAAGAATTCCCACTCTTGGTTCACCAATGGATCGTTGCAGGAGTGTATTACTGCGGAGGTCCAAGTGCTGTACTGACATAAACCATATGGAAAATCGGGGTAGTTTTCGGCCCGATGGTGGAAACATTTGTGGATTTGGATTTGTGTACGGGGTTGTTTCGGCCCCGGCCGTGTCCGATCTGATATATAAAAGAACCCTGTCCTCACTCAGCAGAGCCCCATAAATGCTTGCGTTCCCCTGCGACAATTAAATGTCTTCACCCTGTTCAGCTGAGGCACCCGCCTCCCTAGATCTTTGCCAACTGAGGCGCGGCTCTTGATGTGACGTCAATCCGTGTGTGCGTTTGGCATGGCTTTGGGGATGGCGGGCCTTGGACGTAGAATCTGGGAAAACAAACAAGCTAGGCCGTATTCGGCAGGGATAAGGAAACACTTGAAGGATTTAAGCTTTCAGCGTCAAACTTTAATTGTGAGCAAGAATATCGTAGCCAGGGCTTAAATTGTTGCTGTGGACTATATCACAGCCAGTGTTCAAATTGTTGCCGTGGACTCCCCCCAAGCGAGAATATCGCAGCCGGGGCTCAAATTGTCGCTGTGGACTCCCTGTGAGCGAGAATATCACAGCCAGGGTTCAAATTCTTGCTGTGGACTCCTCACGAGCGAGAATTTTTGCGGAGATGTACCGGACAGCGCACAGTGGAGCTTGAGATACCGTGCTTTGAACTGCAAGGTATTAGTTCTCAGTGCAACATTTCCTCGCCGTGTGCATACTGAGTTTGGGAGCGAGACCGATACTATGAGGGAACCGAGCTCCTTTCGTCTAATTATAGTTCCAACGTAGGCTTATAACCAAGCTATATGGTACCTCCCCCTGCTTCTCAATTTAGGTGATCAATAAAGTGCTCGGGGGGTAATGTCACGATTCGACGCTATTTAATCGTAACAGCGCCTTATCTATTCCACGTGATAACATGTGACCGCAACGCGACAACGAGCAGGGGCTTGCCAACCTCGCTTAAATAGTCGCCGTCCTTCTTCGGGACCAGAGCAGTTTTCTGATTCCCCTTCGGCTTTGGCCTCGGCGCCTCCATGATGGCGCCTTTGGACGCCTGCTGTTTAAATTTGTGCCACAAGGCATTATTAACCTACAATTATTTGCATAAGTAGCGAGAATCACGACGTCACCACACACTTGTGGAGCGCGCTCTAGTGGGCACTGTATCACTCATGGCTCACTCAAACCTTCACATATTGCGACGTCTCTGGCACCGTTCGTACCAGAAAACCCCCCCGCATCCTTAATCACCATTTGTTCAGTGAGATATGCTTGGATCGCCGAAAAAACTAGATAGGTACATGCGGGGTTTTCTTCTCGTTCGATCCATACTGGACACTCTGTGGGCGCACAAAGGTTTGAATGAGATACACTATGTATATGGACAAAAAGAATGACCGATCAGTTTGAGGGGAGCACTCAATGAAAATAGGTTTTTTTTCGCGTGAACAAAATGTGAGTGCATGAGACGGCCAGACCCGACATTTTGAGCATTTTGTTTGCATCGGAATCTGGCGATGCGCCATCAAACGAGGCTTAAAACGGAACTCACCTTTTTTCAGCGCGGAGACGAGAATTTGTCGAGACATTCTGTTTCACTCAGGTTGAAATTCATTATATTCCAAAGACTTTCACAAGTCAAACCATGCAAAAATATTGAGGCGTTCGAGCGCTGCAGAGCCAGCAAAGTGGCCAATTTGAGCCTTTTCGGCCATTTTCGGCCGAGTTTCGGTCAAAATAGCCGTTTTGGGGCCTCCGCAGCGAGTTATCGTTTGAATATTTTTGCATGATTCAACTTGTGGAACTCATGAGAGTACCTCGAACTTGAATTTGAGGCACCCAACTCAACCCTGAAAAAATCCTTGAAGGAGTTGAAACCTGCCTGAAACTAGTCTTGTGTTTACCGCGGGGGTTCGATTGGAGTGCGTCGTTATTATGTAATCTTATGTCAGCATTCTCCGATTCCCTTCCCTCAGCACAACAGCATTCAAATTCGATGAAGTTTGGTGGCAGACAACATTTAATGCCACATATCTAACCTTCTGTCTATTCAGAATATTAACAAAGTGCATAGAACTTGTCGCCTCAAATATCTGGTTTGATTTGGGTTTGATCAAGCCGAAATTTTGGCTGAAGCATAAATCAATGAAAACTTAAAAGATTCCGTAAGGAAAAATTGAGGCAGGTAAGAGGAGTATCAAAATGAATATCCGGTGGTTCCTGCCGCAACAGATGCATTTTTAACCCGAAACAAAAAGGTTGTAGACGCCAGGATTCGAACACACGCGGGGATGAATTACATAATAAGAAAGCACTGCGATCGGACCCCCGCGGTAACCAACAGACTCTATACAGCGAGGTACGAGCTTGGTTAGTATAGAGCGTCTGTCTACGAGAGACTAGCCTGAAACCGAGATTTTTCGGAAGAAATCTTATTACATAATTGGTTTAAAAAACACGGTATTTCAGTGACTGCGGATTTTCAATGCGAACAACGCATCTACTCCCGAGGCAATCTGATCAAAATTGAGCTCGTGGCAACAGTCCTGCTGGAAACCGTTGAAAAAAAAAAATTTGGTCCGCGCCCTAAGTTCTGCAAAGAGCTGTAATTCAGCCGAGAGCAGGAGGGATAAGGGAGCACTTGACATATTTAAGGTTTGAATGGCCCCCTCAGGATATTCGCATTTTGAACCCTGTTCCCCAGGTTGAACCAGTCCATGACGCAAGGCAGAGCGGCGGACAGTCCTTGAACATACACCAATCTCCGGTGCGATCCCAGTGGGGCCCCGAAGCTCGAGTGCAGCGCCCAGAAACTCGCGGTCAATCTCGACTCGTGGCCGTCCACAGCGGCCAGTACGGACAAGATGGGCCACAACCAACGGAGCAGCATCAGGTGGGTCAACGGACTCGTGGCAAGCAAGATCCACATCGATGTTACCAAGATGCTCCTTGACAAAGTCGCGGATGTGGACGCAGTCCGCCGCAGCTGGGCATTCAGTGCAGCTTTGGAAGCCGCGTCGAAGGGTGGCCACATCGACATTGCCAAGCTGTCATTTTGCACATCAAATTTGAGCCGATCCTGATGGCGCATCACTGCAGTTTGATCTGTGCAGTATGACGAGTCCGTTGCAGGCGTCATATCCATCCCGGTGACATGTTGGTTTGAATCAAAACGTGATGTACTTGTCTCAAAAAACACAAATTACTAGGCGCCAACACTTATGGCAACCGCAAGTATGTAGTTTCCTGGTGAGTCGTGACTGTGGAGTCTGGAGCGTTCGGTCAGCCTAGAAAGGCAGACCAACATATTCGATACCAATATGTTTGTGCTTGGGATATAACCACGGAAAATCCCGTGGTGGACTGATTGTGTAGAGATTGCTCATCGGTTGTGTTCAATTGCCGGTTGCAACTTTCCGGCCGGATCGCAACCCAAACAATCGATTACAACCTCCCGGGGAATTTCGTGATGCTAGCGCCGCGAAGATACGGGATGGCACCTCGATGCAGCGCGAAGACATCGACATAATGGGCCCGAGCTTCCCCATCGATTTACAACAATCGTCGCATGGTGAAGAGTAAAAATGGCATTCGGGACGAGGTATAGGCAACGCGTTGGAGGCGAGACGACGTGAGAAAGTGAGCAGATCGGCTGTAATGAGCGTGTTCTCAAGCCGACCAATCCGGTCAGAAGCCGATCTCAGCGGTTCTGAGGCCGGCTTGAGCCGGAGCCAAGCTGCTCAGAGCCGCCCATTGACTGGTTACGGTTGGCTTCTTTTTGGCTTGGCTCGATCGACTCTACAAACTTGGTGTGGCTTTCTCGCTGACGCTGAGAGTGAGGGCAAAAATACCAAGTTCTGTGGCGATCAATAATTACCTGTGCATCACGAAGCGCGGATAATGCCGAGCGTAGTGGAAGCCTCGTTTTTAACACCGCTGCCAGGCCTCTCTTTAGGGTGCACCCCACCCATCCGATGGTCGCCTCACCGCAAATTTGTTCGGCGCTCGATAAGTACATGTGCATCACGAAGCGGATAATGCCGAGCGTAGCGGAGGCCTCGTTCCTTGTTAACACCGCTACCAGTTGGCTACCAGACCTCTTTTTGGGGTACACGCACCATGCCTTTCACGGAACTTTTGAGTCGTGGTTATTACCCGGGCCCTTCGAGCCCTTCGAGCCCGATGGATGAAGGTCTTGGTTGATGATCAACCTGGCATGCCAGAATCCCGCATGTCTTGTGCACTTCGCTTCATATTTGTTCCGTTAACTAGGAATAATTTCTATTAACCTTCTCCGATCTCTCAAAAATTTCGATGTCGAGGCCTTACAGACAGAATGGTTCCTCACGTCGTCATGCTGAATCTACTGATCTGTTGTGATCGAAAGGCAGCCCGCTTTCGCCTTGCTCAACACTCCTGCATATCCAAATAGTGTCAGCTGCACGTCTCGGAGCATGTGATAGGAACTCAGCACAATTCTGGTCGAGGCGGGTGATAATGATGTTGCACCCTGGCAGAGACCGATGGACAGTCCGACAGGTATGAAACATGGAAGAGGTGTGGCAGCTTCACCGAAGATTGCCCGAAATTGAGCTGTTCCCCTTCAAATCTTTGTCTTTTCACTCAAATTAAATATGTCCGGCCGGCTTTGCGACCGTTATATTGAGCCCCCATGTGAACGCAGCCGTTGCGCCTTCGGATGGGTTGACGTCACCCGCCGAGCGATCGGACTATGGGCCATAATGCCGCAAATTATGAAAATTCCGCAGTGAGTTTGTGCATTTTTTGCAGGAAAGAAATCTGTGGTGACTTACAACTGTTTGTTGATACTGCGGGCCGCCAACAATTCGATTGGCGTGATTCCGTACTTCGACAACCTCTTCGCCCGCCCCATGTCCCAGGTCGAGTAACCCACCAACAAAAGTGCCACCGTCATTGTCTCCTGACGTGCTTCCCGCAGCTTCCGTGGGGCCTGCAGGCTGAGCGGTCCCATCTTCCTGTCGCCCCTCACGAAAAACAGGTATTTGATCAACCACAGTCCCATTTTCTGGAAGTTGACTGAGGGCTTGTTCATCAGGTGCGCCGAGATCGGCGTAGTCCGGGTCGTTGGCAATTTTGTAGGCCAATGCAGCACGGACTTTGTCCCTACGCGCAACATAGTCGACATGGTGGGTGAGATCTACATCTTCACGCCGTATGATGACCATGTCGACATCTTCAGGAAGGCGAGGCAATTTCGTCGCTATTTCTGATATGTTTTGCGGCAAATCGACGATGTGGTCCCTGTAGCAAAGCTGCCTGCCTTTTGTCCATCGCACTTGCATGATAGTTTTTGTTCGGGCAATCAGCATCTCCTCCATATCAGTGAGATATTGCAAGCACGGGGGGACGTTGAATTGCGGCACTACAATCCAGTGAGCATTTGAAAATACCGCTCACAATTTGACTTACTAGGATTGGTGTTATTTTCATCGGACCAGCGGCGAGGTTCCATGGTATCCCCGGAACACTTGGTGCAGAGTTCCTCGTGAGTTAACTTGATATGGGAGGGCATATCGTTCTTGCGACCGATTTTCCATCACCCCTGGAGACTTTCGGACTTCGTCGTGCACCGGAAACTAAACCCTGTTTTACCAGTGGAGTTCCTTCATAGGAACCCTCGTCGGCAGTTTCAGCCTCAGATCTGAACTTAGACTTCACTTTGGTGTTGATGTCGACCAATCGGAAGAAAATATAATGTGCAATTTAATCCGTCCTTCTTACAGCTTGATAACTTGGTTGGCCCATAGCAAAAAGTAGAACTGCGACATTTGCAAACATCCCTATTTGTTTGCGAAAGTTTCGTCCGGAATATCCTGAAATTGCTCAAAGTTCATGCTAGTATTTTATTTGAAGTGATTCTGAGATGACCGGTTGCAATCAAGAGTCGAAAATATCCTTGAACTGATACCACTGGCCGAATGTAAACCACGGTCTCCGATCATGTATAAATGGCCATCGATATTCCGATACTTAGTTCATTGGCTGCGCCTATCACAGTGTCTCAGAATGGTCAGTATACTTTATTTCGTCTTTTTGCTCATACTTTCTGTGCAATCGCTGCCCACTCCAGATATTGCGTTGGATCGTGAGTCCCAAATACGCATGTACAGTTCCCAGGCGCTTAATCGTATTTAGTGGATTCGAACATGAATTTCAATACAACTGGGAATTCCAGCGCTGTGATTGACGTCAAAGTCTCCGTCAAAAATGTTGCTCAAGCAATGCAGGGAATCCAAGCATCATCTGTTCCCACCGGATGCGCAGGGGCTGGAACTTCCAGTGCATTGCCGAGACCGATTGCATCCTTGGTGTGAGCTGAGCCTTCGCGAGCTTGCGAGCGCGGGCTAAGTGTGAGATAAGGAGGATTAGATTACGGGATGTACCGCATCAGTGATCTCCCATCATTTCATCCTCGTCGCGTACTTCCATACGCGCCTCGTCTTCTGCCTCTATCGCTCGCAGCCTCACTCCATCGCCTAAATTTTGAGCCACCTTGCTCCGCAAACTCATGCCCGAAGAGCGAGTAGAAATCAATGTGCCTCATTTCGCTGCAGCGTCCACCGCAACGGGCCTCTCCCAAGAACTAGTTTCCGTGACCACAGGACTCTGACTCGCAGACCTGGGCGACGTATTAGTTGCTCGACATCCCAAAGCTACGGCCCTGCGCAAGATTCTTGACGGCAGCAAGTGGAGCGTGGACGCAGAGATGGTCGATGATCCCGGTACAGTGGAATTGAAGGGCGGAGAGGAAGTCGCAGTTATATGCCCGGTGTTTGGTGGATAGAGTGGCGCGTACTTTGCTCTCGGCAATCCTCACACAACACCTTGTCTTGCTTTCGATGTTGCTAAAACGGTGCGTGCCCGTCTGGTGTTGTTCGCTCCCTTTCCTTTTCCTCCACCCCGTTTCCCCCCTCGCGCATCGGCGCTCGTCACTGCACATCGGTGCATACGAATCTCTCGCGCATCGGCGCCCGTCCCTGCGCATCGGCGTATACGACCTCGCGCATCTGCGCTCGTCACTGCACATCGGTGCATACGAATCTCTCGCGCATCGGCGCTCGTCACTGCACATCGGTGCATACGAACCTCTCGCGCATCGGCGCCCGTCCCTGCGCATCGGCGTATACGACCTCGCGCATCTGCGCTCGTCACTGCACATCGGTGCATACGAATCTCTCGCGCATCGGCGCCCGTCCCTGCACATCGGTGCATACAAATCTCTCGCGCATCTGCGCTCGTCCCTGTGCATCGGCGCATACGATTTTATTTGCGCATCGGCGCTCGTCCCTGCACATCGGTGCATACGAATCTCTCGCGCATCTGCGCTCGTCGCTGTGCATCGGCGCATACGATTTTATTTGCGCATCTGCGCTCGTCACGGCACATCGGTGCATACGAATCTCTCGCGCATCGGCGCCCGTCCCTGCGCATCGGCGTATACGAATTTATTGGCGCATCGGCGCTCGTCCCTGCACATCGGTGCATACGAACCTCTCGCGCATCGGCGCTCGTCCCTGCACATCTGCGTATACAATTTTATTTGCGCATCGGCGCACGTTCCTGCGTATCAGCGTATAAGTTTTCGTTTCGCGTCTCGGCGCTCGTTACTGTGCCCGTGCACACATGCACGCTAGCGCGTGCGAGACATTTGCCTCGGCGTCGTCTACCTCACCTCATCATTCTTGGTTCCCACCGTCACGGACCATTCCTCATCTTCGTACACTATAGGTGGCCGAAGCCCCGTCGGGAACGCAAGCATGCTCATTCGAGATCAAGGCGTTCCACCGCACTTGGGCGCAATCGGTGTGTTGACAAAGGGACGCAGCCCGAATACCCACTTGAACCTGCGCGCTCGCCGGACCAAACGCACGTCCCTCGATCATATGATCGTGGCGGACATAGTCTACGTTGACATGTCCCGCAACATTGCCGACGCCCCCCTCTCGCGGCGAATCGCCTTACCCCCTATCCGACCGACTCACCCGCGCTTTCGACCTCCCGTACGAGCTCGAGGGTTTATTCGTCCGCGGCCTTTCTCGCCATGCCCCTATTCGTCTCACAAGCCATGCGCGCCCTTTCCGATCCGACCTACCGTATGCTTCACACGGCAGCTCAACCTGCCGTTAATGTCGTCGACCCCCCCGTCGCCGATTCATTCCCATGCGCTCCGTCCCGTATCTCTGTCCGCGCACCGATCCCTCCGAGCGCACTACCGTTCTCGCCCCCGTTACCGCATTCTTCCGCGATCTCGCCTAGCTTCTCTTCCCATCTCATGGCGCGTCTGTGCTCCGAACCTCGTCCGTCCCCGTCGCAGCTGGGTTCTCCCTCCTGCCCATCACGTCCACCACCACGCGCACTCCTTCCTCAGGCCCCATACGACGGGCGCCTAACATACGGCTGCCGTACTTCACGAACCTAGCCGAGCGTCGCGAGCTCAATGACGTCCGCGCTGGAGCCGCACGGTGCCTTCCCACGAAACGAGCCAACCGCCCAGCGCTGGGGAACGACATCCGCCCAAGCGTATACCGCCCGCACGTTCCCGCGGATCGTCGCGTCCTGCTGTGGACGTCCCCCTTCTCCATGGAGACGCAACGTTCCTTCGCAGCGGACGAGGTCGAGGCATCGCGCCAACTCGAAGTATACGAAGGACTGCTCGCCTCCACGGCCGAGAACACGCGCACATCGTACGGCGCCGGCCTGCTGCGTTTCCACCAGTACTGCGACCGACACGACGTATCGGAGCACAGACGTATGCCCGCGAGCCCGATTCTCATCTCCGCTTTCATCGCCGACGCCCTCGGTTCGTGCTCGGGAAAATGCATACGGAACTGGCTGAACGGGTTGCAGCTCTGGCACCTTTTCAATCGCGCAGAATGGTGCGGCGCCGACAAATGGGTGCTCAGCCTGAAGAAGTCGGGAGACCGCAGAGGCGGCCGCCTTCAAACGCCCCTTGCGCGGCCCAGTTACGGAAGCGCATATGCTCGCGCTCCGATCCTTCCTGGACTTGGATTCAGGCGAGGGTGCCGCGAAGTGGGCCGCTGCCACCGCGGCTTTTTGGGGCTGTCGCCGGCTAGGCGAGCTTCTACCAAAGAGCGCAAAGTCTTTCGACATCGAGCACGACACTTGCCGGTGCACGCGAACGTCGAGGACCCGCACCACGGGAGACCGCGACGTAGTCGGATACCACATCGTCTGGACCAAGACCACGACCTTTCTAGGCGGCGAATGTGTTCTGACGGCCACGCTCGACTCGCTTTGTCCGGTGCGGGCGCACGACAACCACTTGCGCATCAACCATTCTCCGCCCCCGTTGACTCCCATCTACGCATACCGCAACGGCGAGAGCTGGCGCGTCCTCACAAAGGACGTGTTCCTGCAATCAGCAGCCGTGGCGTACAAGCGCGCCGGCCTCGCACACGTTTTCGGCCACAGCTACCGTATAGGCGGATCCGTGAAACTCCTCCTGGATGGAGTCGAGCCCGAAGTAATCATGAAGCTTGGCGGCTGGACGTCGCTCTGCTTCTTGATCTACTGGAGACGCCTGGAACTCGTCCTATCCTCGCGCATCGCTAAAGCCTGGGACTCGCGCATCAGGGACTTCGCAGCCGCGCACGGACACGCTTACGATTCCGACCTGTCCTTCGATACGGACTTTTAGCTACCGCTCGCGACATGTATATTTTCTTGCAGAAATTTTATCATAACTTTTACTGATCTTACACTGTTCTCCGCCCCGCTCCGTGGGGTGTTTCGGGCCGCAGCGCACGAGTCGCCCTCAAGCGAGCTTCGCTCTAGAGCGTTGCTCCGAGTGGTTGTTTTGGGTCTCCTCGTTTCAGACCCGCTTCGCGCTGCGTACTGGTCCTGGGTCCCGCTTTCTCTTCCCGCCCGATTCGCTCTTTTCCCCCCTTCTCCAGGCGCGTTGGAAAACACGACGAATCGGCCGCGAAGCGGCCCAGACCTCCCGCACACACCCCACCGCTCCTTTCATCATCCCGTCCTCATCCTTCCTGATCCTCCTCTCCGAGCGGTCCGCAGGACCGCCTCTCACCCCTTCTCCCGTCCCTCACCTCGCGTCCGATAGTAATCGAAATCTCCCCTTATTGTGAGCTGAGCCTTCGCGAGCTTGCGAGCGCGGGCTAAGTGTGAGATAAGGAGGATTAGATTACGGGATGTACCGCATCAGTGATCTCCCATCATTTCATCCTCGTCGCGTACTTCCATACGCGCCTCGTCTTCTGCCTCTATCGCTCGCAGCCTCACTCCATCGCCTAAATTTTGAGCCCCGCCCGCCCATCCCTTTTTGGGGTACTTCACGCTCGCGTTGTTTTGGGTCTCCTCGTTTCAGACCCGCTTCGCGCTGCGTACTGGTCCTGGGTCCCGCTTTCTCTTCCCGCCCGATTCGCTCTTTTCCCCCCTTCTCCAGGCGCGTTGGAAAACACGACGAATCGGCCGCGAAGCGGCCCAGACCTCCCGCACACACCCCACCGCTCCTTTCATCATCCCGTCCTCATCCTTCCTGATCCTCCTCTCCGAGCGGTCCACAGGACCGCCTCTCACCCCTTCTCCCGTCCCTCACCTCGCGTCCGATAGTAATCGAAATCTCACCTTATGACCGATCACATCCTCGGCCCTCAGTGTTCCTCGATCTTCCGGATTTCACCAGTCGGTGGGCCAGCTGATATGCAACCATATGTACTCCAACCTTGTTATGTTTCAGTAATGATATAGGGGGATCCGAAGCAGAAAGGTCTAACCTAAGGCGTCGCTTAGTGATTACATACACGTAAACCCCTTTTCTGGAGGATGAATTCCTGGCGGTGGCAATTGCTTGGTCCCAATAGTTCCATACTTCCCGTCCAACTAGGCCGGACATCGCCGACACGTCATCCGGTCTAGTAAGAAGGCCGGAAGGTCGTATAGGGCTCTGCGCAATTGACCTCGCAATAGTCTTGTGTTTACCGCGGGGGTCTGATTGGAGTGCTCCCTTATTATGTAATCTTATGTCAGCTTTCTCCAATTCTCCTCCCTGAACACCAAGGCATTCAAATTACACAAAGTTTTGCAGCAGATACCATTTATGACCGCATATCTAACCTTTTGTCTCCTCAGAAATTTTTAAAAAGGCGTAGAACCTATTCTGTTGAACAACGGCTGTTGCCCGGGTCGATCATGTGACTACTACTGCAAAATCTAAGTTGAAGCACAAACCAATGAAATCTTGGAGGATTTTCTGGAGAAAATTCAGGTGAGCTGGAAGTAATATAGGAAAGAGGTTTTCTGTGGTTCCTGCTGTAACAATGTGATGTTAACTGGAAACAAAAGGCTTGTGGATACCAGGAATCGAACCCGCGCGCGCTCCAATTACATAATAAGGCAGCACTACGATCAGGACCCCGCGGTAAGCAACAGACTCTATACAGCGAGGTACGAGCTTGGTACGTATAGAGCGTCTGTCTACGAGAGACTAACCTCGCAAGTAGTCTGATCATTTGCAACTCGATTGAGTCGAAGTCGTCCAAACTTATTGTGACTCGGGGTATGAACATTCCGAGTTTTCTTTGAGATGGATTTTACTTTGTGGACGTCATTCTTCTCGGGTTGGGGCAGGTGGATCTGACTTTATCTCACTGTGCCGTGGACAAGAAAAAGGCTATGTATTGATTAATGTTTCTAAGACATGCTCGGACATGCTAAATTAATGAATGGAAATAGAGATAGGTATGAGTAGAGAAACAGTCCGAGTTCTTCCAGACAACCATGGTTCCGTCCGCAGAATTCACTCTGCTGACGGCACCTAGGACAGTGGATACTTGACCTGCGCGCGCTGGCCAATGTCTCTACACAAGGAATTTCCATCCCTATGAGCACGATCAGCTTCGAAAGTACGGACAAGATCACAGCCCTTGAAATGGGTCCACGCTGTTGAAAGAACAGCCCAAACGTCCTTCGTGACGCCGACACGGGAGTTCCAGGAGCCCCATGCGTGCCTGAGAGGACTATTGATGTAATCGCTGTGGCTGGGCAGAGGAGCCCCGAGAGGATAGGATCGAATCGATAAGATTGCACTCACTCGGAGAGAGCTCTGGGCGGTTTGTACAGACGTACTGTCTCGACGATGATCATGGTAACCGTTCACCGAATAAGATGCAAATTATTTTCTCCCTCTACCTATCTTTGACACATAATAACATGTCCCTAACCCTAACCCTAACCCTAACGACCTCACGGGGAAAGTCAGATGGAGGGGCCACGGTAGTGCCAGTGATACCCCGCTTGACCACTTTCTTCTTCTTCTCTAAATACCGCGCTTATCAACAGCAGGAATGACACAAATGTTTGTACACACGTTTCGGCTTCACAACGGGTTCAACCACAGAGCTGTCAGACTCGGAGTCGGTCCCGGGAGCCTTGCGAGATGCGACAGGCTTTTTGGGGACACATTTCGGCTTGGGCTAGGGCTCCGGCTTCTTCTTCACAGGTTTATTTACGACAGGTACATCCGAAGTCTCGGACTTGGATACTTACCTCGGATACGGTCCGCTTCCTGGAGCGAGTTCGAGGTGCTGTCGCACCGTCGGACTCCGACAGTGGTGCCGTTGGAGTGTCGGACTCAGGAAATTCAAAGGGAGAATGAGATGGCTCCTACGGGCTTACTTACCAACCTTTCTTTGCTCAGAAGAAGAATATCATCTGGGGCTTTTTTCCTTTTTTGTAAAAAAAAAAAAAGGTCTCAACGGGGAACGGGGCTGAAGCGCCCGAAACGTAGCCTTTTTAGAGCCTGCCCGGCAACAAATCTGCGCAGAATCTTGAGGTGTATTTTACGGTTAGAGGCTCTGTAATGGTGATAAAATCAAAGCAAAACTCCATTGGTAAATGTTCTGCCACATGGGAAGGACCGCCAATTGTGTGCGCGCAGTTATTCTGACATGATCAGCTACTCAACGTTCGCCGAATGGACGGACTCTGGTGGTCGTTCGCAGGTCATGATGGCCATGTTTGTGACTGCGAGCAATAATTGGGTACGGGAGGTGGCGAACGACGAGCGGTCGCCTTGGCACCTGTGGGCTGCGGTTATTGTGAGCCCACCGCAGGGGCAAAAAGGGAAAAAAAAACTCTTGATCTACGACTGCGACGGTCCCGACGTTGACTTCAGCAAGGCGTGATTGTCCCAGGCACTCGCATTGTCAACCCAAGCCCAATTCTGTCGCAAATCATCCAAGCCCAGATCCAAAATCACATTCACGGAGATCTGGAGATCCCGATACAACGAGGAGAAATTCCAAAAGAAGCGGTGCATGGAGTATACCTGTAAATTCATGGAAGAGGTTGTGGTAAACCCTCTGGTGGTTAAAGGAGGCGGCATGGTGGCAGGAATCACTAGTTTTGAGCGCATTAGGCACAAGTAGCAGTATTGAATTCGATTTGCTTGCCGGCTCCCCGATCTCTGAATCTTCCGCAAATAAAGCTGCCTCTGAACCAAGCACGTCCTTTCTTTACCTTGTTATATAGCAGTGAGATATATCTGTGACGGAGAGCAGGCCGGCTAGAGAGTCGGTGGCTAGTTCCGGCACAAGTAATCGTCGGGTGGTCAGTTCGACGAGGTGAGTGGTGTAACAGTGAGATTGACCGGCTACTAGCTACGTACATCAGCTGTTTATATACTACGGAAACGATCGGAATAATAGCAGGACAGAAAGGAGAGAGTTGAAATAAAGGAGTGTGGTGTCTTGGCGACGAGTCCGCCGGGTCGGAATAAAGATTGGATCAAATAGGAGTGGAAATGCGGCACCCATGTACGGCAAGGAACGTGATAAAATATATTCGTTACAATATCAGTCCACCAAAAAAAACGTAGAAGACCTACCATTTATAGCCAGATAGCAGAAATGACATTAAAATTTGAAAACAGGCTTTCATCCGCGGTCAAAATATTTGTTCTTGGCCCAGACATTCTGTTACATGGCAGGGATCCAAAATGTTGATTAGATATTGTGCCAGAGTATCAACTTATCGTGGCATGCGCGTCCAAAGTTGACTTCCTGATTTGGACAATTTTGATATGTTGGATTGCATGGGTATTATCACTCAGTTCCTTGCAGTAGTGTAGGGAATGTCATGCAGGACTAACAGAGGGGACCACCTTACACTTCTTATAAATCTAGGGTGAAAGGAGGGTCGTGGAGAAGATGTTTCAGCTCGTCGGAACTGCCCCGTCCCATCCGCAGGTCAATCGTAAGCGCATCCAAAAGAGGTGCATCAAGGCATCGAAGGAATCGAGCAGCAGACTCCATGTCCACACTCCGCAGGGACACATGCGTAAGCGACCCGAGGGAGATGGATTCGATGGGATTGAGTGTCGAAGGAGGTGGGAAGGGTGCCATTCACTTGTAAAACCCCAGTCAGACCAATTGTGGCAGGAAGTGGAGGGGAAGTCTGAGCTCTCCCGGCGTGAGCATATTGAAGAAGTACGGCCCCAGAACAAGTTCCGTGATTCGGCTCCCGGGGGCCGGAAAGATGAAGGGCAGGTTGGCATAGTGGAGGGTCATGAGGACAGGGAAGGCAGTGGAAGTAGTAGTGGAGTAGATCCCATGCGTGGAGTCGTCCAAGGGGAGAAGTTCACGGTAAACAAATTGGTGAGGTGTTTCAACGACCGCCACAAGTGACTTCAGTAGACGAATCTACTCGTGGCCGGATTAAGTAATTGCCTGATGTCATCGGATTTACGGTCACGCGAGGTTGATTCGAAGCTTCCTCAGCGCTTATTCGCGTCTTTCTCTCTCTCTCTTTGCACCATATGCCACCCACACGAATTCGCTATCATCGCCATAGCCCTTCCAGGAAGGATAGAGTCATTGGTGCTCTCAGAGCTGGCAAAACTCAGGCCCAAGCTCTGGCGGGGAAGTTTTGACATGGTGACATCATGCAATTACTTAATCCGGCCACGAGTATTCACCTGTAGAAAGTGGAAGAGCTCAAGCGTGTCGTGCTCTTGAACTGTGGCGGAAAAAATCCGAAGCCGATGGGACACACTGTGAAGTGTTCCGAGGAGAGGAAGAATTGTGCAATGTTCCACATTGTGGAGATATTCTCGATGGTAGCGGTCAAAGGCAATGCGGCCGCTCGTCCAATCCACCTCCTAGCAACGTCGAGATCCTCTGGGGTATGACCAGGACCGAAGTGGAGGTCGGTCCACAAGGATGGGATGGCGAGGGCTGTTTGGGACCACTCTTGCGACACTTGGTGTCGAAGTAACAGGTAGTCCTTAGGTGGACTGAGGTCGAGGGAAGGTCGTGCTTGACTTCGCTGCAAAGCTGTAGTAGACAGGAGACTAATAGAATATAACTTGGACTCAGCTCGTTGGACTCTCGCCTATACTCAAGGTGCTCGGTAACTCGCTCAGAATCAACCCAAGAAGTCCTAACTCAAAGGATCTTGAGGAAGATGAAAGTAGAAGCCAGAAAGAAAGTCCCTGTTTCATGTACATTTCGATCTTATATACTCGATCGGGGTGGTCGTCACGGGTGCTCTCGCGTCACCAGAGCCCTGCGCAACGTTCGATCACAATATATAATGTAACTAAGTGTCCATGAGCATAGAGAGCTCGGAATAACCATACCGACTGCTAACACAACTCCAATGTAACACCAACCGGGACATGCGCAAAGACGGATAGAGAGACGATGTTGCCGCCTCAACATCTGTCCAGAGGATGACCAGGCCTCGGACGCGTCGATCTCCAGCGCATGCCGAGAGGGTAGAGACAGCAGAGCCACGCTTCACAGAAGCTGGCGAGGAATGGAAGGGAGGGAAAGGAAAAATAAGAGACGAGTTGTATAACGTACTAGAAAGATGAGAGAGTCCACATTATCCACCCAAACCCTCTAATCCAACGAACGGCGCGTAAGAACGAAGCGCAATGAAAACCAACGCGGTCAGGTGACCACTTGATGCGTGGTTGAAAGTCGTAGATGTCGGGATTCATCGTGTATGAGGCAGGAATGCGTCTCGAGTCGGTGCCAATGGGGTACCTGTGCGATAGGGAAATTATGGTGGAACAGAAGGTGAGTAGAATATAAATGGCTGTTAACGCCCGATGAGGAACTCGTGGGTATCACAGATAACCGCATGAGCGACGTGCGAGCCGGAAGGCACTTCCACATTGGAGGATGGTTGTCAAGGAGGCATGCGGGACACCCTCCCAAATAAGGGTCACCATTTCAAGTGCGAGTCTGGACCACGCAGAGGACAGCGGGGGTCTGCACATGTCCGGTTAATGCAGGTTGTTGATGAATCCTGCCTTGAGATTCACCAAGTGCGAACTCATACACAACGGACACGATGAGTGAAGAGAGGTGAAATTCAGATATCAAATAATCGCAAACAATGATTGTGATGTGCCGAGTCCAGCTCGCACCATAGGGAATACGGTTGACCATTGATCCCAGGAGAGCCATCCACGCAAAAGATCATTGAAAAAAAAAAAAACGGCCCACGCCCTAAGTTCCGCAAATGGCTGGGGAATATTATTGGAAATTTAGAGGCCCAGGGAGAGCGTATACATACACGGACGAAGTTCCTAAAGTCCTTTCCTTCTGTAGCCAAAAATAACTACGCTCTCGTAGACAGACACTACAAACAATATTTAGCTCGTACCTCGCTTGTTTGTAATCTTACACCAGTGGCACGGTAAACTACAGACTAAAAAATAACGGAATCCGCCCTACCCACTCACACTCTTCCTCCTCCATCACTGGCCGGTAAATAGATGTGATTTTAGGATACCCAAGCAAACGTCTGAGATCGCGAGGGCAGCAATGCCGATTCCAGGGGTGGAGAGGTTGGAGAGGTTGGATGGTTGGCCATCTCGACAGACGATTGGACATTCTCCAATGACATGGAGGCTAGTGCAGAGATGGAGACGACGGGAATGCTGCGTCTGGGCTGCGGCTGGTGCAGCTTAAGCGGAGGCGCACAGGAAAGGAGTGCGGGCGAAATACACATTTCGGGATGCAGGTGCAATGTAATGTGGTCGAGGTCGGATGTCGCGTTAGGTGCAAGACGTAATTTTGCGTCAAAGCACTGAAATTCTGGGATGGCTGTCGCTCTCTCCCAAAGCGCGGTGGCATCGTTGTATTCGGCTACTTTGGTGTATGTTTGCATCGAGTTCTCGTCCCGTCCCTCGGATGCGTACGAAACGTGATGATGATAATATTGTTCGCCTTCGGACGTGTCTACATAGGTGGGTGTAGAAAAATGGCCCAGGCGTGGTCCGGTAGTGGGGCATTGGTGCACTCGAGGATGGGTTGGTGCTGTACGAATCGACATGGTCGTAGGAAGAGGAGAAGGTCGTGAGGTCTGAGAACCCGGAAATGGCTGAGGGGATATCATATGGATTTGAGTATTCAGACGGCGTCATTTGGTGGGAATCCCCCCAAACAACGCCGTTTGAATGCGATGGGGAGCTCCGCCTTGTGGAATATTGGGCAAAGGGATCCGGATGATACATGTGGCGGGCCTCGGGACGATCAAGCCTTTGAACGAGAGGGGGTATGTATGTAGGACTATGGACGAAGAGAGAGAAAAGGGGGAGGATGAACGGTCGTGGAGTGCTCAGCTTTTATGGCATTCTGTAATTATGGCGACGGCTTCTGCCCGTGATCGTTGTCAGGCTTGTGAGATGATTGATCAGCTCATGTATCCAAGGCGCAACCGGGATTGAAATTTTATACGTGGGGTCTTGACATGTTATTCTACCTCTACGTCGAGACACCACCCCCTCCTTCGTTGAACGTTCGCAATCGCCCCACGAAGCCTCTCCCCCGCAAACTACCGAGCTTGGCCCGTACAAATTCAAATCCACCATCACCTATCTCGATTTCCTCCATATTCTGGCGAAAGGATGTCAAGCCAAATCGACAGGAAATCTCGATGAAGTGGAAATTCGAGGGCCATGCATGATCACCGGATGGTGGTATGAGATCAAGAGGCACCTGACGTGACATCAGCCTGTTAAACTTTGACATACACTGCCCTGGCGCTAACATTGAGGGGCTCCCACCGCACCGAAACAAAGGCGGCCGCGGCGAACATGCTGTCGCCAGTGTAACAGGCACAGCAAAACTGGCTCGTTTTCACAGTCCGTGTCACTGACAGTGTTGGAATCAATAGGCCAGAATCCAGTATACTGTATAATTTCGATTCGGCGGTCACACATCACGCACCCCCTGTGCCGCGACGAAATTTGGTCTCCGTCACGGGTCACGGCGCCCAGTGCCGGATGTAAAATGCGTGACATCTGGGCCAGATCCCCCTTGGAGGTGCAAAAAAGGCAGATTTTGCGAATTTTTCCGTCTCGAATGCCAAATTTTTGGAGGTGTCACGCCAAAATTCGCTGTTTGCCAGGGTAAAGTTTAGCTGGGAAGAGAATCTTTTGCACGTACCGTGCTATGAGCTCAAACCTCTTCCACTTACGCTGACGGTACAAAATGGCCGATGCGGCGGCGAGGCTTTTTACAAGGCGCTGCTCGCTCTCATCGAAAGCATGATCGGTAGTATGCCTGGCAGTTGGGTGCCCTTTTCAGTATAAAACTCGGTCAAAATCCAAGTTTAAATACCTCAACCCAAGTTATGGCTCAAACAATGCCACCCATTAAAATCGGTCACACTTTTCAAAATGCAAGCTATTTCAATGTGCCCCAGATCACGCTTTTCAAAATACAGGCCACATGTCGAGACTCCATTATAATATTGACACAATCCTTTGCATTCACAAACGCGTGACCCTATTTTCTGACACGATCCTTTGTATTCTCAAACACTTGACCTCTTTCCCTCGCCACAATCCTTTGCATTTTCAAACACCTTCAATTCCAGTGCTGTCCCAGAGCCATTTTTTTTGAGGCGTTGACCTGCAATGGTTGACCATTGCGGTCATTTTCTGCTATTCAGATTCTCCTCGGAGGCATTATTGACCTCTCCAGCGGCCAATCAGTTGTTTAAATTTTCAAATGCGTGACACTCTTGAACCATGTTGTAGAATATTTTTTAAATTTTGTGGCTGTGCACATATTTTATCCCTTCCCGGTGCAGAAGTAGAATGGGTGTTAGTTTTCTGGCTGATTCATAGTCTGGCTGGGTGAATACATCTGTCAGCATGCAAACAGAAAATTTAACCTCCGGCGAACCACCTTATGGAATATTTTTTGAATTTTGTGACTGTGCGATATTTTATCCCTTCCCGGTGCAGAAGTGGAATGAGTGTTCATTTTCTGGTTGATTCATAGTCCGGCTGAGTGAATGCATCCACCAGCACACGACAGAAAATTTAACCACCGTCAAACCACATTATGGAATACTTTTTGAATTTTGGGGCTGTGCGTATATTTTATCCCTTCCCGGTGCAGAAGTGGAATAAGTGCTCATTTTTCAGTTGAATCATAGTCCGGCTAGGTGAATGCACCCTCCAATGCGCACACAGAGATTTTAACCCCCGGCGAACTACGTTGTGGTATAGACTCGTAACCGGTCTACGAGGAGCAAAAAAACGAAGGCTGACATGACTGATTTTTCGGAACTCAACTCTCCTTTACTAATTATCAACTGGGCTTTGGGCCATTCCTGCACACGATCGAATATTCACGATAGGCTCTTTGGGCCAAGCAATTCCCACATATAGTGATGAAGCCCTTGAGGACTATGGCATGCCGAGGTGTGGAACAGTGGATATTATCTCCTTTTATTATTTGTAACTTGTATAAAACCGTAGGATTGGTCGCATGTAGGCAGTTATATAGAGGCGCATTGAAATGGCTGGCATTTTGAAAAGCATGACCTGATTAAACCCGCGTTTAGCCTGTTGAAACAGTATTTAATCTCTGTTCAAACCAGATTAATGACGTATTCATCCTGCCTAAAGCAGCTTCAACCTTGGGTTCAATCCCAATTAATCCGCTGCCACGATTCCACCTGCACCTCTACGCACGTCGTGTATGAGCAGTAGATTAATCAGATCCGGATTTAATCCAGTTATCCTGTCTCAACAGGCTTTGTTTGAACAAAAGTCCTGGGTACACAGCCATCCGTTATACTTCTGAGAAAATCGATGTCGAAGAATGCGCCGGAGGGATTGTCCTTTGCAGCGCACATGCCCCCGATCGCGATGACAAGAAGAATGTATCCTTTGCAGCGTACAAACTCCGAACGCGGCAGTAAGAAGAATGTGCCGGTGGGATTGTAGCACACATGATTGCGGTGAAAGAAGAATTTGCGAGCGGGATTTTCCCTTGCCCCCGGGTTTTAGTAATTCGCAGAGCCGCTCAGAGACGTCCCATGCGAGGCATCCAGCAATAGAAGTCAACTAAGGCTGCAAACAATACGGTGGAACGATAATCTTTATTTTTTCGTGCAGCCTTCAGACAGTCTGAAGCCAGAGATTGAAGTTGGTCTGTCTCCAGAGGTGCAGCATCCTCCAAAATTGTGTCAACCCATTCAGCAATATCATCTGCTACAGCAATAGAGTCCACAGCAGCATCTCCTTCGTTTTGGCGAGCTGCTGATTCAAGTTCTTCGGGAGAAATATCAATCTCATCCAGAATTTCAGATTCATCAGAGGAAGAGATGACTCTTCTTCCTCTTCAGGCACAGAAGCTGAAGAAATTCCAGAGATCTCCTGAATGTCATCCTCAGAAGACAACTCTTCTTCCTCTTCAGGTGCCAGAGCTGTTTTGACCCGTTTCGATCTCCCATAGCTTGAAGACATTCCAGAGGCCCTCTGAATATCATCCTCAGATAGAATGGAGGCTGCCCGAGGACGCTTTTGGGCCATCCCAAACATGTCTGCAATGTTCTGCTGTTTTTTACCTGAAGTCCCACTGGAACCCTGTGATTTAATTGCCTCAAGCTGGCGCTGAAGCTAGGGCTCCAACCCGTGCCCGTCGTCGACGGGTCGACGGACGGGAACGGCCGGGTCGGCACCCGTCCGTTTGGAACTTGGAGCTTGGAGCCTTCCTCTGCCGGGACGGGAACGGGACGGGTCCGCCCCGTTTACCCGTCCCGTTCGACAGGTTCGACGGGTCCTTCTCGGCATCTTCCGGCGTTCCTGCCAAGCAGCCTGTGCCGGGCAATGTATCCTGCCTACCATCACTTTATCAACTGATCTATCGACATGTGCAGTACGGCATGATGGTCAGCCTTGGATCAGACGCACCAGTGCGTGGGGACCGGCAATTGGCAGGCCATCAATGTCCACTTGTACATGTTTGGTCCCACGCCTACGCCTGTCAAACGAGCGGCAAAACGACTTTGCAGCAATTTCAAGTGGCCACAACACCCAGCATACAAAACATAAGAAGCCAAAAGGTTAGTTGTATACTATACAGTGTGTATTCCAATTATACAGATGTTCTACAATTATTTGATGCCATAAATTCTGAGCACCCGTCGAAACGGCCGTTACGGCCGAGACGGGTTGGACCCGTCCGTTTTGGTCTCTCGCACATGGTAGAAACGGACGGGTCGACCCGTCCCGTGGTGCCCAACAGCCGTCGTTTGCGACGACGGCCGTCCCGTTTGACGGACGGGTTGGAGCCCCAGCTGAAGCTCATGTGATATCTTCAGTGTGCCATTCTTGAAGTCGTCCTGGAGCTTCTTGGATTTCTCTCAGATGGTGCACGTAGACGGTCCTCGCTTTTTCCCTTTAAAATGTGTTCAGATATCTGCCTTAATTCACAGAAAGTCACATACCTTTCTGGGTATGGACAGGGCCTGCCAAACGATGCTCAGCACTACTGTAGCATTTCGTTCAATTCGTATGTGGCCCAAAAATTTACGAAAAATTTTGTACCTGTCACACTGAAAACGGTCCTAACCCATACTTTTTTAACCCATACTCTGCAGTAAGCCATACTTTTTTGAGACAATTTCCCCAACTTTTGGCAGGGATAACCCATTTAAAATGCCGGCGATTTGAATGCATTTCTATTGCCCCAGGTCATCTCTCTCTTTATAAAATTGCTTGTGTCTGTCTGAAGCCTTTTAAACTCCGCTTTTGGCACATCAGCCCAAAACTTTGGAAGCGCTCGGTCCAGACCTTTGGAACCGCTCAATAAACGGCAATTCCTCGGGGCTTTTGGCCCCATGATCTCTTTAAGCGCACGCGCGCCTTTAAAAGTGTAAAATTAAGCATTCTGTCTGTCTGAAGCTTTTAAAATCCGCCTGATTAGCGCTGACCAGCGCTCGGATTCCTCCATTTGATTTAACCTTTTTGTCCAGCTGCCATCAACAAATACCTTGAACATCGACTGCAGTGGTGGGGCGCTTCGCACCGCGCTCTTGTGCTTTTCAAAATGCCAGCGATTTAAATGCATCTCTATTGCCCTAGGTCACGCTTTTTAAGATGCCAGCGATTTGAGTGCATCTCTATTGCCCCAGGTCACGCTTTTTAAAATGCCAGCGATTTGAATGCATCTATCTCTATTGCCTCAGGTCATGCTTTTCAAAATACCGTCCTTTTGAATGCATCTCTATTGCCCCAGGTCACGCTTTTTACAGCAGTTTGCATAAGTAATGACACCTCCATCATTTTATAAACAAGAGAGCAAACAAAGACTTCCTGTCTTGCCGCGCTCATTGTGAGCACAATTCTGGACCAAATTGCTTGCGAATAAGTAGGCGCGTTCGACAGCATTTTGAATGGGCTTTCATCCTATCATTGTCTTGTCTCCTATATGTCCCATTAAATTTTTGACCTTTTTCGGCTCCAGCGCACCTTGGCCCCATCTTGCACTCCCTCTTCCTGTAATTCGGGCCCAATCTGCTTAAAATAAGTAGGCGCACTCAAACCCCATCTGGCTCCATAATCTATCTGTGCCCGTCTTTCCCTAGTTCCATGTTCCTCAAGACCATATTTCTGCATACTTATTGCTTGCTACGCCAAGCCTGATCCATCCCTCCGCCTGTCTTTCCCCTCGATTCTGGGTCATTTTCTTTCATTCTAGGTGCGTTCTGAAGCCGCCACTGCCGTATGACGCGTATCTGAGGGGCGGGGGGAGTTATGGTGCGAGGTTATGGTGCGTGCCTTCAGTTTTTCTTGCTTAAATTCTGTGTTACTGTAATGCTGAAGCGGAATATGTATGAAACAGCCAGTATCCCTCCACCCTCTCGCGCATGGCCCCCGAATGCCGCCGAAAAAACCTCCCTCGACGTACACCAGCACCGGCTCGCGTCTGCGCTGTCAACGGTCGTACTACTGACATCGCTATGCCCTGTCCCAATCTCAACACTCCCTCGGCAACCCGATTCTCCCGGCGATAGGGATCCAGAGGACGACCCGCCCCGCCCGTAAGACGTTGAGGCGCCCCCACCACCGTGAAGGTCATCCAGGGTCAAATAGGCCCTATTTTACAGGCCATTTTCCGACTCCCAAAATCTCGTGTTAATTAGCATCAGTGGTTTTCACAGGCCCAGTAGGCTTCCAGCGTGTGGAAGAGCTCCTGTGCCGACGCCTTCCCCACGCCCGCTCACATATAGCACATTGCGCAGCTCTGTGTCGCAGACTACGTCTCTAATTCAAGAACAAACCAATGCAAGTATGTAAATTTACTCGACATGCCTGTCGAGTATCGCGATCAATTTAGAATTGATTGTACTTTTTCTTGGTCAGGATAATTGATTGCGAGGACGAATCGCTGCTGAGAATGCACCTAGTTTCCCTGATGCTGGTAATGCCCCAATTAAATTGAGTGACTTTTTAACCATGAATACAACAGGCCTGGGCCACATAAATTCTAAATAAATGTATCCTTCCTTGTGACGGCGGTCAAAAAACGCACCTTAAACATGCCTATACAACCTAACAAATTTCGATTTTGTACCGAAGGCCCTCCTGGTTCACGGGAGGGTTTCGGGGACGTAGTACCTCCCTCTCGTCAGTGCCTGCCGGCGACGAGTTCAGAGCATGAATCCAGCAGGAGTCGGGGTGATTTCGGGCCTAGCCCTGACTACCCAATGTGCGGCCCCTTCTGTGACAGTTCCGCTGCGCTGGCTGCTACAGTGACCTGCGAAGGGCAGCACCAGGGTATCTCTGAGTCCTCCAATATGTTGACTTTGGACCGTAATTCTCCATGGTTGGCTCCTACTTCTGTGGAGAGTCGCGAGCCAAAGAGAGTTTCAATTGCCCATATTGCAGACGGTACTAATACACAATTCGATAGGGTTGCGGGAGATGTTGAGGGGACGCGAAACTCCTGCTCATATGATCCAAATGAAACAGCGAATATCAATTCACCCATGAATACAAATAACACACTTGACCAGGATTTACCACCCGAATATTCGCAGAGTCAGATAGACTCCTCTGATGTTGATGTAAACAGCTGAGAAGCTGAGAACCTGGCCATTAGGAAAAGACACAAACCACCGAGAGTGCTTAGATCGGGCAAGTTTACTAGATCAAATCTAATTCACTTAACATCGCTGGACGTGATGTCAATATGTCCATGCACAACCGAAACCATAAATTCAAATTCCTCAAACAAATGATTGATGACAACGATCTGGGGGTCCTTGGAATTCAAGAAACCCACTTCGATGCTGAATCGGCAACACAGTTTAATAATATCTTCAGCCGATGGTTCAAAGTATACCACTTGGCTCATCCCGAAAAACCATGCTCAACAGCAGGCGTGGCATTTGTTCTCAACAAAAAGTTTTTAGATACTGAAAATATCCATGAATATGAGTTGATTCCCGGACGCGCTTACATGATTGTTGTCCCATGGCACAAAGGAGAATCACTGAACATCCTAAACATATATGCCCCAAACCAACCGGAAGATAGGGACAGGATGTAGAAAGAACTTTGGGGGAAGTGGGCTGAACACCCTCAACTTTCATTCCCAACCATTGCATTGGGAGACTGGAACTTTGTTGAAGACCCGATGGACAGAAATTCTGGGACTTTAGAAACCGTTCCAGAAAGCTTTAAAAGACTTAAAGATTTGTTCCGATGGCTTGATGGATGGCGACTAACATTTCCGGACACACGAGATTACACCTGTGTCCAACACCGAAAAAATAGGCAGACCAATGAAAGCCACGACTCATACTCACGCCTCCAGAGCCGCTTCACGCGCTTCAAAAAGCGCTTCAGAATTCACTTTAGCTGTTAAAGGTTGTCTTTCTGGGTCAATAGCTGGGCACCGGTTTTTCGCCGTGGCACGGCGTGGCGGCTTAGCGTGGGGGCGCGGCAGTGCTGGCGTGACATGGAGGAAAGAGCCAGGTGTGGTTTTCGTGTGGTATACGCCTTGACGAATGTCTCGCACTCGTCAAGCCCCAGGACACCCTCACACAATAAGTGGTAACAAGCCTGCGGCTTGTTTGCTTGTTGTGTTCGCGTTTGCACCGGAAAGCTAACGGGTTTCTAGTGAACTTTGGAATAGCCCCTACTCCATAACACAGAGCTCTGGATTATTGGATTGAGTGCAACCTTGCCAGTTGCATCAAATTCATGTATCCGGGTTCTGCTGGATTGATCGTAACACCGGTGGAGCCGAATCCTTCCAGTGCGGCTCTGGATTATTGCAGTGAGAAAAACCTTGCCAGTGGTGTCAACTGCATGTATCGAGGTCCCGGTGTCTTGAGAGAGAGTCCGCGCCACCTTCGTCACTTCGTCAGTTCAGCTAATTTTGAGAAAGTTCGTCACTTTAGCAAATATGTGGTATTCTTCGTCACTTGGAGTCCCGGCTGTGAATCTTCGTCAGTTCAGTTCCTCGCAGGTTGCTTCGTCGGAGCAGACTCCTCGGATTGGAGCCATTCACAAAAAAATCCTGTGAATTTGAGGTTGGCTGGGGTACTGTTGGCTGGAATTGCAAGTCAGGAGCAATACAAACAGATTAGAGATAGACACACATACATATCTTGGTCGGACGCTCTTCGGCCTTTGGCGGAGTAAATCCCACTGGCTGGCCAAGGAACGCGACGTGATAAAGTGCTTGACCGTTTTGTCCTCATTGTGCTTGAGGCCGGTCAGAAATCCTGTCACAGAAATGGACTTTCCATTCGTTGGGATGGGCTTATAGTTTCCGAACTTTGGAGAGTCAGGAATGATGCATCGAATGGGGAAAGCCTCCGATGACCTCGTTGTATAGAGATATTGCTCCGCATTGAGGTTGAAGGTTGCATTGTCACTATCAACACTTACCGAGAAAATGTCACCGATGACATGATAATCGACGGGAGCGAGTGTTTTTGAATATACCTCGACGGAAGCTGTATGGGCAATCTGAAGGCGAAGTAAACAGATATGACGATTCGGAAATACTACCACTCACGCGAACACCAACACTGTAGCATCCTCTAACAGCATTCGAGAGCCTGTGTATCTCCAAAACGTCGCAGTGTCTCAGGCGGTTCCTGGAACGGCTGAAACTATATTGCGCCGTTTGTGATATTGCGCGGGGTGATATTGCGCGGGATTTCAAACTCCGACTTTGCGCGCTTGCGGGATTCTCCGAATTCGCGCGATTCGACCATGGTTGCTTGTGGTGCGGGATTTCACTCAAAGAGGGCTTATGTAATGCGGAAATACGAAGTGATATGATGTACACGGGAATAAATGTGCATTTGGACACTCATATTGGACACTCATACTATGACAGCAACGGAAGAAACGTGCGCAACATAGAACACCGCGCAATATAGAACACCGCGCAACATAGCACACCGAGCAACATAGAAAACCGCACAAAATTGGCAGGTACTAAAAGAAAACGGGTCCAGGAAAATGCGCAAAGCTGTGAAATAAATTCAACTTTGCTTGCCGAGAGGTATACATCCATCTACATCTACGATAGCCATCAAACCCAATTTAGCCCTTTCTTCTGCTAAATATTGCTGCTTCAGCAGCGTTAAGCATAATGGTGTTATTATTCCACTCCGCTTTGAAGCAGGTCCATTGTATCTCGAAATCGCAATCTATGTCACTGGGAATAGGAGCGTTCGGAGGCGGTCGTTCCGTGACGACTGGCAATGGAGGCAGTGGTTTGTCGAAATGACTAGGAAGTGGCCGTTGATTGTGACCGGCGCCATCATGAAGTGGGAGGGCATTGCAGAAAGATACAATCGTTTCCCTGTGGATTCTGCGGATTTTGGATTCTTTGTGACCCATCCGTCCTATGTCTCCTCCTTGAGAATCTGCGTGGCTGGAACAATTCAGAATCTCACCACTGGGCTCCCACTCTCAAAGTGGGGGATAATGTTCATCATGACGAAAATGCGCCGCTTCCAGAGTCTGCTGTATATATGTCCCGTAAATGGTTCCCGAATCCTGAAGCCGTTAGGGCCGCGTAATCCTCATTCGAAGCAATATTTGATGGGATCGGGGGGCAATGTTTGTTATTCACGGACCCCAAAGGAGTGTGCAATGTCACGAACCCTGCCAAGAAGCAAATTCGGCAACGGAATCTCGCGCCTAAATGCTCCTCCCGCGGCCTTTGCGCGTCCTCGATGACAAAGGCTTTCCCTAGCTACTGGCGGTGGAACATCTGTACATTCTGCGATCCTGATGTCCTGCATGACCTCTCCATGCTCAGACTCTCAAGAAACAACCTCCCGTGTCCGTTGCATTATTGTCCCGCTGTAACGGATGCCTCGCTTGCGGTGATCAACAGACTACAAACTACCGAGGTACGAGGTTCAACCGTTTGTAGCATCTGTCGGGAAATCAAACTCACGCCGCCAACACAGCCACAACGTCATCCTGATGACTCACGCCGCCAACGGAGCCAAAGCCACTTTGAAGTCACACATTCGATTCACGCTAGCACCATTGTCTCTTTTGTTTTGTTTCATCACCAAGCACCACGCAGTGGGCCTCCGCGGCGAGCGGTAGGCCCCGCGCAGCGGTCGGGGTCTGGGGTGGAAAACCCCAGCCGTCCGGGCCGGCGCCCGAAGGATGTCACTTCACACAATACATAAAATAATAACATAAGTAATATTTATATTCTTTTTCCGGATGCTGCTGAGAAATCCACAGCTTCAGTGTGGCCCCCAGCTTACGGAAGCGCCACGAAGTGGTGCTCCGCTACAAGCAGCAGGGGAGCCGCACTGAAGGCGTGGTTTCGAGGCGGCAGAAGGAAAAAGAGAAGCGTGGGAACATTACGTCATCTTGGCGGCGTGAGTTCGATCTCCTGTCTGTCTACGAGAGACTAATGGCATGGTGGGCAAGAATTAATTTCGTTGCATGTATGCACGACATACAAACAGGTGCGCTATCGCCTAATTTCGTTTCACGCCGGATTCGCAAACCATGTAGCAGGACCGTGACTAGTGGTGGAAATTGTTTCTCCCACTGCAAGCACGATACGCAGCGATGCGTTTGCGGCGGTCGCTTGTCGGCAACCGTCGAGGGGTTTTACATGGATGCGATTCAGTGCTGTAGCTGTGGCTAGTTGCAATGGCTGTCTGGATATTTATTTAGTGCTTTTTATGAAGTCTCTTTCAGAACTATTTGAAAGGCTTTTCTCGCAGCTTATTACCTCACTTCTCGCGCGATGAACTCGAACACCTATGGATTTGGAATTCGCAACAAGCTTTGACCTTCACCTTGTACACTGCATTGTTGACTTGGGAGACGACTTTCGACAGTGGCCTCGCAAAGCTTCGCGACTATATTGGCCAGGAGACCCCAATTTTGGCGACCACCGCTACCTGCGATACCGAAGCATTCAAGGTTATATGGCAATCTCTTAAATTTGGGTGTCGGCCTTTTTGGGGCCTGGACGTTGGTACTGATCGCAGTAATCTCGGGTATATAATCCGAGCCATAAAAAACCGCGCCAATCCTCTTCTGGACGTCCTCAGCACCTTTCCCGAAAAAATGGACCAAGATACACCACTCACCGCGGTACCGAAGTGTTTATTTTACTTTAACACCATCGAGGAGTGCGCAACTGCTGTCGAAACACTGCGAAAATGTCTTCCTGCGCACCTTCGACCTGCAGTTCAGAAATTCGAGTCGACCCTCTCGGAGGTCGCAAAGGGGCAGGTCTGGGACTGATTGAATAAGGAAAAATTCGCATTCTTTGCGCAACAGACGCCGCTGGCATGATGTACACAATTTTGTGCTGGCCACCCGAATCACCGTCAGTTGCTACTCAGAGATGGGGGACGCACTGCACGGAAGCGTAGCATTTTCGGGACGTGCATACTTCTTGTCCCTCAGTGGGCATTCCGTCCGGAACCAGTCGACGTTGCTTCTGGATCAAAGAAGAAACCGGAAACCAAAGCTAATCCTTTAAGGTCTAAAGCCTTTACCCTTTGGGCGAACACTGCTTGAAACTATTTAATGATCCCAACTAGCGAGTTGAAGAAGGAATAAATATGAGACCATTTTAACATATGGGTGTGTTTGTGAGTGAATGAGCGCAAAAGCCTTTGGTTCACCTGTAATTTCCGCACGAAAATAAAACAACACTTCTCCGATGCCGACTTCTTCAGTACGCCTGATCTGCAAAATTACTAAAGGTGAGATACATTCCTCGACAGAATACAAACCCACTTTGACATTACGAGCCATTCGTATAAAGGCTAAATGTGACGGTGGAACACCTGCGATCCTTTCAGGGGGGTCATTACTGAAACACGCCGGGGTCCGACGGATCTTACAAAACGGGCCATCACGAATATATCCGAATATTTAATGAACGGCTCATCGCCCTTTTCCCCCCTTCATGGCGGCGCCCCATCGTCCTTCCGCACTCGCACTGGCGCTCATCTTTTTCTTTCCTGCTGTGTTCGCCGGTGTCACGAACTTGACTATCGACGACACGAACTCGACTTTCTTTGATTTCGTCGACAATACGAACGCCAATCCCCCATTGTGGGCAGAAATTGTACCAGGGGATCCGTGTCTATACTGCTCGGCGCAGCCTCAAACCACCCAAATATATAACCAGACGTGGCATGATGGAAGTGTGGGCAGCGAGGGGTCATTTACATTTCAGGGTGCGCAACCTTCAGGACTTCTCACCGTTTCCCTTCATTGGCCTCTGGCTCAGGTTCGGCAGTCTACATCTACGGGATAGATCTGGCTGACCCGGGGAATATATCATTTACTATGGGTGATGATACTACATTTCATTATTACACTGGCGCGGAACAGTTCGTGTTCCGCGCGCTATTTTTCGAGGCGGAGAATCTTGCGGAAAGTGTCAGCCACACGGTCTCATGGGTTATCAACAAGAGTGCGTTGAATGGAACCACTGGATTATTCGACTATGCGGTGATTACTGTCCAGGAGAGTACGACTTCGACAGCGTACGTTCGGCTTTATCTACATTTTGGGAGTGCGCTGAGTTTCCTCGAGGACGACGAGCAGTAGGGCGGTTCCGACCCGAAGCTCCGCATCCTCGACGTAAGCAGTGCATACGTTCCCCCTGCTTGAGACTGATGTCCAATAGTTCAAAAAAATCCAAGACCGGAGTCATAGTTGGGGCACTGGTCGGTGTAATTGGCGGTCTGACCGTGCTTGCAGCCATAATATTGCTTCTGCGACGAAAGCGACCGACATCCGCGATATCTGAAGATTCCGGACCCAGGGTGCGCCGCGTGCGCGGAAACTACGTCGTTGAGTCGTTCGCAGAGAGTGCCCCTCCTCCCTCCCAAGCCCCACCGGCCTCATTGGATACTATCGATGCGATGACCTTAGCAACGACCGCACCGGTTTCACGCAAAACACGTACGTGCTAGCTCTGTGAATGTGGCAAGATTTTCATCAATGCATTTTATTCTCCTAGTCGACGTCGGTTGGACAGAGCCTGATCGCTCCATGGTATCGATGGGCTCAAATACCTCGCCCGTTGTCACCCTGCCTCGGGATCTGGATATTTCGGTGTTAGCGCCCACAGTTTCGACGATGACGGCATCTGCCAGGGAACAGTTCCTCGAGGACCGGATTGCGATTATAGAGGCGCATGTCAGCCAGCACTTACCTCCTCCGTACGTACCTCCCGCGGAATCTGTTTGAGATGGTTAGCTCCCTCGATGTACAATTGACTATTGGATATATTCCTTCTGATGGTGCGGTTGCTGATGGTGCAGAAGCGGGCGGGGATGGCGCTTCGGCGGGAGCTTTCTTCTTGCTCTAAGAGAAAGGTGCATCGATGTTAGTGAATACAAGGAAGGTCATGTTACTCGGGCGCACCTTCTTCTGGGCATTTTCTACTTCATCTTTGAACTCGTCGACATCTTGCGGGCTCATCCAGCGTTGTTCATTTAAACTGTTACATAGATACATCAGCAAAAAATTTGCAGTCTATCACGCACAATATAGCTGTAGTAGCTCGGATAGTAAATTAGTTATGTCCCTGTTTTGTAGTATCGATAGCTTAGCGCGGGTGCTACAGATATCTATTTTAGCAATTGATAGCCGCACGTCATTACTAAATTAGCACTCCATAGCAGTCGATAGCGCTCTGCGTCTAAGGCACTATGCGGCTAGCTAGTATTCTATAGCACGACATATTTAACACTCAGGCAAATCAAACATTGTAGTGAACACAGAAAATAATGGATAAATATTGGCAAATGAAAATACAGCCTTGTAACTATGCGTCGTCGCTGAACTCGCCCTCTTATCATACTCCCGAATAGCTGTGTCAATGGTATCAAAAGAGATGTCGTGCGAGACGAAACCAGGGGCTGCAATCCAGAGTGGAAGCTATCAAATAGAATTTATACTCACCGTCGGATGTTGTGGAAATGAGTCAAGATGTTGCCTAAAATGTCGCGGGGAGCGTTTCTCGAAGGCTGTTGGACACCGACGGTGTCACGAGCGTCAGCCAAGAGGCCCGACGCAACATGCGTGTGGCGATGTGGGCGTCATTCCGAGGAGGAAATACAGGTGAAGGTGGAGGCTGGCGTAGCTAGAGGATCAGGAATCACAATGTTGTACTTCCATACAGGATAAAACACACACCATCGCTAGTTCGTGCATATCTCCACTCAGTGGTGGCTTCGAGGCGTACATAGGTTTGACGGTGCAGCTTCGCTTGCGGGGGTGTGCCGTAGGTCTGGAAGATGCGATGACCAGACAAGAATACAGAGTTTTTGGTCTTAATGATGCAAGATCTTGCAGTTTAGGTTTGGAGCTTGGAACCCAAAGCTTTACCAGCTTGCCAGAGATCTTGAATGGCCAGCGCCAAGTGGGACGACGCAGAACAAGGGCAAAAAGAGGAGACGTCGGGTAAAAGGGAAGTTTCGGCGGGAGCATATCTTGAGTCTTCTCTTTGCACGGAGGGCTCAGAGACTTGATTCAGGGAGGCGGCGGGAGGGGAGGAGAATCCGTACTTTTGGCTGTTTTCGCGACGAATGCCCAATGACCAGAGCATTGCGGACCATTTCAAACAGACAGAACTGCTTAGAATAGTGCTGGGTATGATCTGTCAATATCGGGCATTTGATTAGCTCTCCATATCAAGTCACGCTTTTCTGAGCGTGTGAAAACAGCTGTATTTGGCAGGGATAAGGAACCACTTGATCAATTTAAGCTTTTTTTCATCAAACCTTAATTGCGAGCCAGAATATTGCAGCCAGGGCTCAAATTGGTGCTGTGGAAGCCATCGGGTGTACGCGTTCGAAGTTTTTCATAGATTGGTTGGGCGATGCGAGAGTCGTGCCAGCTCCCAGGAGCATTCAGGTTCGCAGCAATAATGGTCCCTGTATGTCGTTCATTTCATGGGCCACTGAGTGAATGGAACCTCACCACCTCTGGGCGAAAATGCCAGAACAGAGCTTACATAATGTGCGCACAGCCATCCGTTGTATGTATTGCTGTTCTTATTCCTATGCTGTTCAACTCAAACACTGCGTCCCATCCAAACAAAAGGTGTGATTTTTCTCTCTCTCTCTGTTAATTTATCCATGTAGGCTTGTAGGATGGCCTGCGATCCGCGAAATCTTGTGTGTATTCCAACATATCGAACACTATTTCCGAGGCCATAAGACCTTGAGGAATACCGTCAAGACAATTGCCAATAGGGAAATACTGTTATTTCCAAAATTTAATTCTATGCTAAGTCTAAAACCTGAACTTCAGGGACATACGCCAGGAGGCAAAGTTAGTGGCATTGTATACCATGAATTGACTAGGCAGACAGAAAATGAACACGAAATAAATGAGGGAATCGCGTCCGAGAGTCTCGAATCTATATATGTCATGCCCACAACAACAAACTCCTGATGCACACGTAGTATTGCGTGCCGGGTGAAACAACCATGCCTCCATGTCCCAGAGCCATTTTCTGAGGCGTTCACTGGAGCAATGGATAGCTCTGGTCACTCCGGTCATTTTGAGCCATTCAGATCCTGCACGGAGGTAATATTGGCCTCTCTGGCGGCCATTCAGTGCTTTAAATTTTGAAATGGTTGACCTGATTGAATTCCTTTACATTTTGAAAGGTGTGACCTGATTGAATTCCTTGACATTTTGAAACGCGTGACGTTAGGAAAGAAATTGTGTATGTAGATAGAAAGAAATATAATGAGCATGAGAGCGCACCGTTACAATTTTGAACCGGTCATTTTGAGCTATTCAGATCCTGCTCAGAGGCAATATTAACCTCTCTAGCAGCTCTGCTGCCAGAATGCTAGTTATGCAAATGGTAAACTCTTTATCGTCCAAACTACAGATAGGGAGTCCTATGGCCAGCTTGTATCTTCTGGGAACAAAGATCAGTATACCAACCACAATTTCAAGGTCTTCTGGTGGAAGAACTATGTACAAGAAATCAATAAAAGCTGGAAGATGGAAAGTATTGACATTGAACACGGACTTCCCGCACAATGTGCTCCTGTAGGAAACACCATATGACCTAGATCGAGCCAATGTGGTGCTAAATCCAGTGTCAGCCCCATTGATGAACAGCGTGAGTCTTTTATAGCTGTGCACCAACATTGTACTTGTTTGTGCTGATGCGCACGGACGTGGATCACAATTCAATTCACAACAGACTATCTAGGTCTCTGATTCTTCGTAAGTACATGAATAATTTGAAAAAATTCTGTCCTTCTCATTGTGCTAAAGAGCTCCCTAACCTCACAGTTTCTTGAATGCTGCACGCTTGCACACCGTGAGCGGGTGATCATGAATTCTACGGCCGGCTCAAACCAATTGACGGACCGTCTCCAAGACAAGTCAACAGTGGACTCCGTATACGTGCATCTTGCGCCCACATCTCAGATTATGAATTGGCGAAGATTGGCGAGCTAATATGGACATTTAATTGAATACCCACGCTACCGGAAATACTGGGTGAATATTTCCAACAATGCTTCCCAGGGCTTTGGGCAATGTGCTTACAACATTGTCCTGGCGTTGGCAAGATGATTTGCTTCGGATGTTCTCAAAACCTCCTTGACGACACATTTTGGACATCCTGAGAAATGTTTCCATCACATTCATCCTTGACGTTTGATGAACAAAATGTTCGATTGGCGGTGTACGGCAGGATGAAAGCACCGATGACATCAAGAGGCGGTGCAGGCAGTCAAAGAAATCACCACCCGCTTCCAAATCGGGTAATCAGCGAGACTTGCAACAAAATTGAAGCGAGATTCCGTTTCGGTCCTGGCTTGGGTTCCTAGTTCTGGACAGTGTTTCATTGTGATGCGCCGCGCGTTGGAAATCTTGGCGCGTTCGATACCACCATACAAGAGCGCGGCGGGCTGCTTCGTGGCCCACCACTTCGGTCTAATAGTAGACTCGCCAGCCAGTCGACGTACACTTCGGTGACAAGACACAGTAGTAAGCGGGCGAGACGAATTGGGATAGAGAACAAATACATACAACATCAGAGCAAATAATGATGGTAACGACAACACAGGGTCACCTCGTGATCGGACTGGGCCCGCATGTCACCTCTTTTGGTGATGGATTTTTCCCCCGCCATTTCAGAGGCTTGACTTAGAAGAAAAAACACACCCCAAACCTTCTGAAAAACTCCTCAAACTGTCTTAGTCAAAGATGGATAACTTTGGATTCTGTATCTATGGACACCAACATGTTTTTCCGGAGAGCCAAAAAATGAAAGGGGCTGGATCAATAGAGAATGAAAAGTTATCCATCTTTCTCCAATACACCATCGGGCAATACTTAACAGGGAATGAGATCCAAATTCGAGTTTGGGGGAATTTTTCTATGGTGCCTCTCACTTAGTCACCGCTACTTTTGTACAAGGGATTGATCTCGGCCAGAAAAAATCGGATATTTAATCCCTCTTGTAGAAAAGCTCCTTTTGATGCTAGCTACAACTTCACAAGAGGAATTTGCTTCAAAATAAAAACTGGATGAGATATATAATTTTTGCATGACCAAATTGGCCACTCACAGCCAAATTCCACCAGAAAGCTTCGGAAACAGGGTATTTCACCGTTTTTCGGGACGCTGCGCGCGCCCCACTCAGCATTGTTCTCTCCGAATTCTGTCTTGCACAGGTGAAGTTTGGTGGTCCCTCAGCGAAAATTTTCCTCCCCCCAATTTGGCCGCTGTACAAATGTAGCGGTGACTAAGTGAGAGGCACCATAATTCAGGCCTCTGAAATGGCGGGGCGATCCATCCGCCAAACAGGCGACATGGGGGCCCAGCCGGTTCAGGTGGTTGCCCTGTGTTTGCGATGGGATCAGAGTTCTACGATGCCATCACTTACCACTAGACCGGCTGGTTCACGAGCCTAGTCTAACAGTTCAAATTGTGAATTGCCGTCCCGCTCACTAAAGCCGCGGAACCCACGACTTGACAGAGAAGGTGATGTGGGGACTTTGGGTGGAGCGGCGCAGTCTGTGTTGAGTGACGAAGATACCCCAGACAGCGATCTTTTATTAAGCTGAGCTCAAGAGGACTCCAGTGGCAAAGTTCAGTTGGTGTGAAGAAGTGGACGGTAGTTTTGGCAAGCGGATCCGAGTTTGGACATAGCGGAGTTGTCGGAGCTTAAAAAGCTTCAGACAGACAGACACGCTAATTTTATAAAGAGGGAGGATCCCGGAGCGAAAATTTTGAGGTTTTCTTGCCTATTTGGGCGACGAAACCTGGATGTGACCGTCGTTCAGGTCAGTGGCCCGTGTGACGCGTCACCTGAACACTTGGTCGAAATAGTAAAGTAAGTGTCGGTGGGTCGCGCTCTTATAACTCTCCCGTACACCGCCAAAGTGCCTGCACGTTGCTTCCACCTGCAGTATTTCCCTGTATCGCAATATTACCCATTCTTAAACACTTGTTGGATTTTTGTGATTTCTGGACGAGCATGGGTGCGAGATGTGCCCGAATCACAGATCACAACCAAGCAGAGATTCGCGGACCTCGAACGGCGGCAAAAGCTCCCACACCCGACCTCTGCACACGTGGGCAGACCTGAAATACAATGGCGAAGAATTTGTCCTCCGGGCTCGCTGCTGCTCTTTGCATGACCCAGAGCCGGAGTCCCAAGATCTCGCGACGGTCGCAGTATGGGCCCAACGCTTTAAACGGCGGGCCCTGCTCAACGCGCCAAAGGCGAGGACAATTCGCTCGGATGGGTCAGGTGGGGGGGAACCTCACCCTCAATTTCCTTCTGTTGCTGTAGACAGGGGAAATTGGGCGGCTATAAGTCATAGTACATTTGAAGTAAGGGTCACATTGAGGATGCCGGTATGTCTAGCCCTCAAGAGCAACATAAAGTACATCGTATAAAAATCCAGCCCGATCGTAGGACTACGGGTACTCTGGCACACGTTCTTCCCTCACACAACGAAAAACACCCCAACCTGACCCACCTGTGAAAATTATTGTTGATTCGGCGTGCGGTGGTGAAAGTATATAGCTATACGGTCGACGGTAGACTTTAACGACCGAGAAAGTATATAGCATACTGTGGCTGCACACCAGATTGGAATTAAATAATGATAGCCAGCAAAAATTTCAAGCAGATCCGGAGACAGGGACAGATTTCGGCATTCACAAGCCGGGGTTGAAACTGCACCTGTTTACAGCCTTTTTCGGAACTGAGGGCGCGGCCTGTTTTTTTCTGTTTTTGGCAAGTTTTCACGAGAACGGCTGCCGTGAGCTCAATTCTCAACCGTTTCGCTCGGGAATAGGCTCATTAGATCCACAATGAAGGTGCTGAGGGCTTAGCATCGTAGACCCTGGGTTGTAACACCCCAAAATGATTTATTGGGTCAAAATTCGGTGTTTTCGGCTGTCTGAGAGCAGTACGCGCCGCACAGTAGCAATACCACCCGGATTGACCTAGATTTGTGATATAATGCACTTCAGAGTATTCTGGAGGGCTGCCAATATTACCTCGACCTGGTCGTGTATCGCCGTGGAATTTTCAATATGCTGTTCTGTTAATCCCTTTTACCCATAAAAGTCGGGAAGCTTGGAGTATCATTATTTATTCAATGCATGTTCCCCCTACATAAGCTGATCCTTTGGCTGATGATATGCTCATTCTTACTAACATATGTCGGCTTAGACAGTGCTGGGTATTACAGCTAATGTCGAAACCGAAGGCGCGAACGAAATTTTCTTGTTTCGGTAAGTTTTCAAAGAATTCGTTGTAACTCAATTAGTTCTACACCTATTTGGATGAAACCTAGATAGATTTGACGGGCTAATTCATGCACAATTATTGATAGAAAACGATTTATGAAAAAATTATGTATTAGGTAATCTGTGTTTTCGGTCCATTTTTGTACCGAATGTGGTCTAGCATGTCCAGAACATGTCCCAGTGACCTGATATTTTGGGAGGAACAACATATATACCTGGACAGACATGTGATAGAGTCAGAATCATATGAAATCACAAGATAAATGTAATCCTTACAATTTTTCTGAATACCAAACCTGCTAGATGTATCTAACAGAGTTACAAGGACTTTAGCTAGATTATCCATACTTCTGGCTCTATCACGTGTTCAACCAAGTATATATGTAGTCCCTCCCAAAATATTAGGTCACTGGGACGTGTTCTGGACATGCTAGACCATATTCAGCACGAAAATGGTCCAAAAACATAAATTACCTAATACATAATATTTTCATAAATCGCTTTCTATCACTAATTGCGCATGAATTATCCCGTCAAATCTATCCAGGTTTCATCCAAATCGGTGCAGAACTAATTGAGTTTCAAAGAATTCTTCGAAAACTTACCAAAACAAGAAAATTTTGTTCGCGCCTTCGGTTCCGACATTGGCTGTAAAGCAATTGTTGCCAACGTGACCGGGTTTGCTACAATAAAGACACAAATTATTCTTGAGACGTGCCTGGCGCTCTTCGGCAGTGAAATTTATGCTGAAAACCCTCCCGGTGTTTACGCCCTTGATTCAACCAAAACATTGGTTCGAAGACGTAAAATTATGAGCAAGCAAGGCCAAACACAGAAAATATTGTGCAACTGCTTCGGCGGTGGTTAATTTCCCTGCAGTTTATGCTGGAAACCCTCCCGATTTTCACGCCGTTGATTCGGCCAAAACATCGATGGGCATTCCACTCCTGTGCCTTGAAGATGCAAAATTGTGGGCAAGCAGGGCCAAACACTGGAAATATTGTGCAACTTGCTTCGGCGGCGGTTAATTTGCCTGAAATTTATGCTGGAAACCCTGTCAGTGTTCACGCCCGTCGATCCGGCCAAAACATCTGTGAGCATTCCACTCCTGCGACTCGAACAGGTAAAATTGTGGCTTCATGGCCAAACAAGCAAAATATTGTGAAGCTTGCTTCGGCGGGGGGTCAATTTCCCTGAAATCACTGCGTTCCGAGGGCTTGTCAGCAGCATGTGCTGGACAAATACTGACAAGTGCCGACGTGTGTCAGCACTGCCTGCCGACTTGACGTCGGCAAAGTTGGCCTGACAATGACTGACAACCCGCTGACGTTCGTCGGCAGCTGGTGCCGACCTTCTTCGGCCGAGATCCTCAATTCGCCACCGCCCACCTTGCGCTCGACCAAAATTGGTGCAATACAGAGCAGAAACATCGTGTAAGAGTATATAATGAAAGCGAAAGGCGGAATGGAAGAGTGCGGGTCTAACACAGCTAAGCAGTGGGTGATCGGAGCGGATGGATGCGGAATCGGAGCGTATTGAGGAACAAAGCTCATCATCTCCAAATGACTGTCCCCAGTCAACGACACCGGAGATGGTGAAAATGAGAGCGGCGATGGGGAGAAAATGGGCGCAAAGTGTCAAAAGACGCGGCGAATATTAATCAAGGATTGTGCGATGTGGGTCCTCCCAACTAGAATATTAACTCAGGGAGATTACAGCTGAATGCAATATTCTAGAGCGTTTCAATTCGCACAGATGTGGAGCCCACGGTCTAGACCCATGCCACAGAATGCCATTTTGAATCACATGTTTCGTACTGCCATTTTGTACCCTGTGCCTCACTAATTGAATGATTTAATTCAGCCGAGAGCAGGAGGGATAAGGGAACAGTTAACATATTTAACGTTTGAATGGCATTTTGAGTCACATGCTTCGTAATGCTGTTTTGTACCCTGTGCTTCACTATTGAACAATTTAATTCGCATTTTAAACCCTATGCCACAGAATGCCATTTTGAATCATATGCTTCGTGCTGCCATTTTGAACCCTGTGCTTCACTATTGAACGATTTAATTTGCATTTTGAACCCCATGCCACAGAATGCCATTTTGAATCACATGCTTTGTACTGCCATTTTGAACCCTGTGCCTCACTATTGAATGATTTAATTCAGCTGAGAGCAGGAGGGATAAGGGAGCAGTTAACATATTTAACAGCTTAGATGCACAACATATCCAAGAACTAGGTTAATCAGCTCAGTATTCATTGTGCTACAGCTGTTCTAGTGAAAACAATAACTTTTTTTGAAATAATTTCATTATGTAATTACATCAAAAAGCCGGTACTTCATCCCCTGTGGATTTTCAGTGCGATTCCAACGCGCCTACTCCCGAGTCACTCCGATCAAAACTGAGGCCGTGGCGACTGTTCTAGCCAAAACTGCCCAAAAAAAAAAAAAAAAAACGGCCCGCGCCTTATGTACCGCAAATAGCTGTAAAAGTGCGTGGCTGACAGTCCCTTGAGAGAAAAAAAGGCCCGCAATTTTGATGCTATCGAGACGACGAGAGTTCCAAACGACGCGCCTTTCCCCCGCAATTCGAACGGTGTTGGCCATGTAGCAAACGGACGAGAATCAATCACTGTCCCAATTTGGGTTTGCGATAGGCTGATGTCACGCTGATGACAATATGCCTCGGCTTCTCCCGGCCTGCTCTGTCTGCTTCGCGAGCACCCCGCGCCTCAGCGGATCCATATTAATCAATGTCATTGGTGTGTCGGTGCTCAACGATCGGTATTACGCTCCTCTGCCAAATTTGACACAGGCAACGTGCGTAGGGGAAGCCAAACTGGTGTATTTTCATTATAAGCATAAGATTTGTACACTTGAACCCCTTCCTCACTTGCACTTGTACCGTTGGTTGACAATAAAATAAATTGTAGTATTTCAAAAAAATTGATTTTCTGGGATCAGCTCCTATTGAGAAACGGAGAACGCAGCATGAAAAGTACTTGCAAATAGGACCCCCCGCGGTCCCATTCGTCGACTCTCAGTGTCACCACACCGTCGCCGAAAGGCCTTACGATGTCCGTTGCAACATTCGGTCTGAATCCGAGTGCGTCCAGAGCTTGAATAGGGTTAGAATTGGACATCACCGGTTGAGGGAGCAGTTTGTTGCTGTCTCTGCTATGGCAGGCACAAGCATCGTCCATCTGATTTAGCTGCGCATGTGGCTTACTTTCTTAACATCCGTGTGGGAATCCGAATCCTCGCTGCAACGCCAGTCGTCGCGTTCCGAATGGCGTGCGCACTTACGATTTTCTTCTTTTCTTGAGCAAAAAGAACACGAAAGCCCTACCGTTTGAAATTAATGGAGCCGCGAGGATACTGCCTAGCGCATTCCTTCCAGTGTTCACCCTAAGGGTTAAGGCCTTAAGTGTCTTAAGGCTTAGTAAGGCCTTAAGTTAAGCCTTAGAGTCCGACCCGTTCTTTCCCTTAAGCCTTTAAGGCCTTAAGAGCTCGGGCCGAGTTTTCCGACATCTAAGCGGCAATCAAAAGCCAAAAAAAAGCACGCAATTGTAGCGGCGCTGGTGTAGCGGCGCTGGTCCAGCGGTGTCAGTTGACATCCCCTAAGCGTCGCCTAACCCTGCCGATGGCACTTGATGCCGTGTGCGCAGGTATGTGAGCAGAGCTGATGATGGCTTTGGCGGAAGCAGAGCGGCAGGCTGACCAAGACGAGGACGCGCAACCAGATGATGGAGCGGTGGAGATTCCTTCGGAGGAAGAGTATGTTGAGTAGCTTACATATGGGGAAGCGTGAGAAAAATCAGGCTTAAGGCCTTAAATGAGGCCTTAAGCTTGAGGCCTTAAGCTTAAGGCTTAACCCTTATTAAGCCTTAGAGCTCCTGGAAACCTCGCCTAAGGCCTTAAGGGCGAAAACTGATTCCTTCAACCGGCAGGACCCATGAGAATGGCTGGTTAGAATCCTCTGATACATGCTACCAACAATTCCATCAGTGTGTCGCATATAATATACCAAAGTGTTTGCGTCGCTCTCCCCCTCCACTTCCTGTAAGAAACCTGTCCTCATTCTTCACCTTGTTCTCTCACTCTCAGCTCCTCCAGTCCCTCATTATCTGCGATGCGTGAGGTTATCTCGATCCACATTGGCCAAGCAGGAGTTCAGATCGGTAATGCTTGCTGTGAGTGTCCGCGACGTCTTCGACCGCGCATATCACATCGATTGCGTCGACAAACGCGTTTCCTCGCTGCATTTGGCCTGCATGCTGACCGACCAAAGGGGAGCTCTATACCCTCGAGCACGGCCTGAGTGTGCGCCGATTTCTTTCAATCCTGTTTGTGTTCTGATCCTCCTGTAGCCCGATGGTCGTATCACGGCGGAATCGCCCTCCGCGTCCGATGGCGGATTCTCGACGTTCTTCTCCGAGACGGGGTCAGGGAAACACGTTCCCCGTTCCCTCTACGTCGATCTCGAGCCCAGTGTCATTGACGATGTCAAGACCGGTCCGTATCGGTCGCTGTTCCACCCAGAGACCATGGTCACTGGCAAGGAGGACGCTGCCAACAACTGTGAGTCAATTCTCTGCACTCGCGTCGGCTCCGATCAACCATATTTCCAGATGCCCGTGGCCACTACACCGTCGGCAAGGAGCTCATTGACCCCGTCATGGACAAGATTCGCCATCTTGCTGACAACTGTTCGGGCCTCCAGGGCTTCTTTGTCTTCCATTCCTTCGGTGGAGGAACTGGTTCCGGTTTGGGTGCTCTCCTTCTCGAGAGGCTCTCCACGGACTACGGCAAAAAGTCCAAGCTCCAGTTCTGCGTCTACCCCGCCCCCCAGCTGTCGAGCTCTGTTGTCGAGCCCTACAACTCGGTCCTCACCACCCACACAACTCTCGAACACTCTGACTGCTCGTTCATGGTTCGCGAAAGCCGTTTTACTTTCTTGATACTTACGTACTGATCCATTTCGCATAGGTGGACAACCAGGCGATCTACGATATCTGCAAAAAAAACCTGGGCGTCTCCTCCCCCAGCTTTTCTAACCTGAACAGACTGATCGCCCAAGTTGTTTCGTCGATTACGGCCTCTTTACGTTTCGATGGCTCTCTCAATGTTGATTTGAACGAATTCCAGACCAACTTGGTCCCGTAAGTGCCCATGATTCCCGTTTAGCCCCCTCTCATGCGCGAACATATTCCCGCGCATTCACTTCCCTCTTGCGACTCTTGCTCCCATTATTTCTGCCGAAAAGGCAAACCACGAGCAAAACTCTGTTTCGGAGATGACGTTCTCCTGCTTTGAGCCCGGTAATCAGATGGTCAAGTGCGACCCTCGCGAAGGAAAATATAGTCAGTTCCCTTGATCTATGCGACTTACCTATTGACCCTGCTCTGTCAGTGGCGTGCGCCTTGCTTTTCCGTGGAGACGTGGTCCCGAAGGATGTCAGTGCCGCCGTGGCCGTCATCAAAATCAAGCGCACCATCCAGTTCGTCGATTGGTGTCCCACCGGCTTCAAGCTCGGCATTTGCAACGAGCCTCCGTCTTACGTCCCGGACGGCGATCTCGCAAAAGTGACCCGCAGCGTGTGCATGCTGTCGAATACGACTGCGATCTCCGCTGCATGGAGCCAACTCGACCACAAATTCGACCTCCTATACTCGAAACGTGCATTCGTTCATTGGTACGTGGGCGAGGGCATGGAGGAGGTACTTACGCATATTGTCGACCGTGTTCCGTCTACTGTCTGACAGTATCATAGGGCGAGTTCTCCGAGGCGCGCGAGGATCTCGCTGCGTTGGAGAAGGACTACGAGGAGGTTGGGATTGACACTGCTGACATCGAGGAAGCAGGCGAATATTGAACGGCCTTTGTTTTTGTTTTTGTTTGCTTCTTATTCCCGTTACCGTTAGCGCCTGATTTTGCGATGACGCGAACTGCAGACATTTTGGGATCGGCCAGCAAAGAGGGTTCAGAACGGACTTCGAGAACATTGGTCCTTGTGCGTTGCTGTAACAGAAGAAGGTGGCCAGCGCGGGCTTCATCTCGCCCTTGGTAGGATCTCAGAAATTACCTGGGGCCCGCACCCGGATGAACACCAAAATTACAGCTCCGGACAATCAAAGTCAAAAAATACATAAAATATTCATAGTGAATGAACGGGAATTTTGGTGCCTCGTGGACTTCAGAATCAGATTCTACGCTCAAAACACGTCGGAATCACGCCCACCGAAGTTTTTCCCACGAGAAATAGGGTTTGGCCAAAATTTTGGGCCATTTCAACACATCTTCTGAGGGTGGTGGAGGGACCTGGGGTAAGGAGGACCCCTGACAATCCCTTTGGAGGCTAGGGCCCGAAATCCCGGAAATCCTCGATTTTTGTCCGGACAGATTTCCTCGAGATCGCGTTGTTTTTGTCCGGACAGGACGTAGCCCAGGCTTCCCAAAAGGGTAATTTTCCGCTCTCACGACCCAAAAAATACCTAAATTTTCTCGTATAAGTATTCTTTCTACTCTTCTATGCGGAATACACAAGTTGAACTTGAATTTGAGGTGAAGAAATCGTTTCCAGCTGAATTTGGTGAAAATTTTCGCCCGGACATCGACCCAAACGTCGACGAGATCCCGAGTGTTTGTCCGGACAGGACCTAGGTTGTCCGGCCTCAAATCGCACTTTTTGTCCGGTCAGAACCTAGGTTTTCGAGCCAAAATGTCAATTTTTTGTCCGGCGCGAGCCCTAGGGTTGAAAGGTATTGTCAGGGGTCCTGGGTAAGGCAATGGGTGAGCACTTTCTATCAGTGAGATCTCCGAGCTATGCCAATGACTTCCGGGTGCCTGCATTTCAATTTCGACAGCCAGACACTGAGCTGCACATCACACATACCGGTTTGAGCCAGATCTATCAAAATCTTTCACCGTTGCTGAAAACCAATAGAGCATTCTTTTTGTCCACTTAGTTAGTCTACAAACCTTACTGCCAAATCGACTTGGTAATACGTTGCCAATTGGTATTCGACCCCCCCAAGTTCACAAACTTTGTGTATAACGAAATGCATGGTAGATAAATATGACGCCACCATAACCAACCCTGAAGATAGGCCTCTGCCTGAACACTGTGTTTCAGGGGCTTGGGTAATTTATTCGAGATATCGATATCTGACTTCGTTCTCCTTACTTTCAAAATCCTACAACCGTCTTTCCACTTTCCACGTACCTCCTCGCGGTATTCATCATAATGACTCGTTTAGAGGTCGTACACTCCTCACGTCAGCATTCTGAAGAAGAAATTGCTTCTGTGATGCGGAATACCTCTAACGGGGAAATATTGGAGGCCGCAGCCAGGAGTCAGCTCTGTTTTAACGCTCTCCTTCGATATGTTCGACGTAAACTGCCAGGCAAGATTTTTGTATTTTGGGGGTTTATGAGACGTTGTTGACGGTCTTATAGTCACTCACATTGTATCTTACATAGGCCACTTGAGCTCGCTCCCTCCCGAGTTTATGGCTCGCATCTATGCATTGTTGACCCTCCGCGACAAAGTTATCTTGGTGATGACATGCAGACAGATGAAGGACTATTGTGCCCACGATGTTTTGGATGGATTGCGATTCATCTTCGAAATCCACTTCGTACTCGATGTTGGCATGATGCAGTTCTTGATCCATGCGTCTACCACACTAATCACGGGGTCTGTACTATCTGGATTCCTTCATGACGGCACTAAGCGACGCGGGAAACCGTCAAGGTTCTCACACCTATAAGGACAGGACCTATTGTACGTGCCTTTCTGGCAAGACTCGGTTACGACCAGGATCCTTCGGTCCTGCCTCATGTCGACGCCATGCACACCTCGACTGTTATGATCAAAGGAGGAAGGGAACCTTATCTGGAGACGGCGCCCGGCGGCGCGGCGGTAGAGCCTTCGGAGGCTTCTGGCGAGTCTTCTGACACCAACTCGACTGCATGGGTTGCGTGCAATCAGCGCTAGTACGGAGCGCCCGTCAACGGAACAACTTACGACCCACAATTCCGTCGCGGCCGGTACCATCGCAAAAGACAAGAATACACTTGGAAGGACTTGGGGGTGCTGTCATAGGGATATGGATTGGGGGTGAATGTGCGGCGCGTCTTGTGAGTGCTCCAGCCAGCGGGGCCGCAAGTGCCGGGCCTGAAGAGCCATCTGGGGCAGAACAAAGACAAGACGCTACTAGTATGTCGACATTGAGTTCCTATCCGGTTTTTCTTACTGACCCCACGATACATAGAGGCCTTGGAGCGCGAGCAGCACAAGAATGCTGAGCTCCAGAAGCGTCTTGACGCCCTTAGTGGAGGTGGTGCCGGTGTCGAAGACTCAGAGCATGAGAAGATCCCCAGACCCGCCGGTTCCGCGGGGAACAATTTTAACATCCAGAACGCGATGGCGCTCGGAAACGGTCGCGCTAATCGTGAAATCTACAAAAGAATCTTGGTGCGTTACGAATTCATCGATGGCAAGGCGCTGACAGATTCATACAGCGTAACCTCCGTGACCTCTTGTTGCAGGCGGGCATTAACTGGGGAAAGTCCCTGGACGCAAGTCCCGGTGGATGCAAAGAGTAAATTCTTCCGAGTGGTACGTTGTCCTGGCATCACGGCTGGAGCTTGTGCTGATTATTCGATGGCATAGGCACGTAAGCGACACCCGATCCTCGAGCAATACGAGAACGACTGGGCGGCCCGAAGAGATTGCGAAGCAATACGTCAAAAACAAGCGCCGTAACGCCTACAAGCATGGATGGCTTGAGGTCCCAGCTCAGTACGCATACCTCAAAGATAATTCGGCCAAGCGCGACCAGTCCGGATCGCGCAAGAGGCGTGCTGCCCCCGCCACATCGAAGAAAGCCACGTCCGCCACCAAGAAAGCTACTGCTGCCGCCAAGAAAGCCGCCATAGGCAGCAAAGGCACGTAATCTCCATGATGAGGCCTTTGGAGGGCTGAGCATGATAGTTGCCGGTGATTTCGCTCAACTCCCTCCAATGTCTGGGCCTTCCCTGTACAGCGAGAAGGTGACATTCAATGTTTCTGATGCTCTTACGCCTCGAGGCCCAGGATGCTGTTCTTGGTAAAGTTCTATGGCATCAGTTCAACACCGTAGTAATCCTGAGACAAAATATGAGACAGAGCGAGATGAGTGAGGAAGACGACAAGCTGAGGCAAGCGTTGGTGAACATGCGGTATGGAGCCTGCACGCCTGAAGATGTGGCTTTTTTGAAGTCAAGAGTTGTGGGACGTCGACCCAATGATCCCAAGGTGAACACCTCGGATGTGCGCAATGTATCAGTAATTTACGGCCAGAAACGGTCAAAAGGACCACCTTAATGACCTCGGTGCCCGCCGATTTGCTGAAGATACTAATCAAACCCTTGAGGAGTTTTGTTCTATCGACCGTCTGAGCTCTCGTGCAGTAAGCAAAGAAAAATGGAAAATTTCCAATCAATCTGAGCTAAGGAAACTAGGGCCGAGAATCAGAAAGACACTATGGAACTCTATGCCTGCCACGGTCTCGGATTTTATTCCGGGTAAGCTTAAGCTGTGTATTGGTATGCCGGTCATGCTGAGAGCAAACAATGCCACTGAATTATGCATGACCAAAGGTCAAGAGGGTGTCGTAGTTGGGTGGGACTCTTCCATCCTTCCTTCTGGAGAGCAGGTTCTTGATACTTTGTTCACACGTCTGATAGACCCACCACGAAATATTCAGATAGGTGATCTCCCCAAGAATGTCGTACCGATAACCAGGACTGTCACTCATGTAACATGCCTCTTGCCCGACGATTCAGTACTCTCTATACTAAGAGAACAGGTCGTGGTTCTGCTGAACTTCGGGATGACAGATTATACAGCCCAGGGGAAATCCCGCCGAATCAATGTGGTCGGATTGTCTTACTGCAATACTCATAAAGCTTATTATGTTGCTTTATCAAGGGGAACCTCGCAGCAGGTACCATCATTCTTCAGGACTTTAACAAAAAAATCATTACATCGGGGATCACAGGCCATTTGCGTCAAGAGCTGAGGGAATTAGAAGTTTTAGATGAGATCACAAAGTTGAGGCTTGAAGGAAAGTTACCTCTGTCGGTTACAGGGATCTACAGAAGACGTTTGCTGAGATCATATTATGCATGGAAAACAACCCTCAAGGATCCTGACTATTATCACCCTACACTAAAGTGGAAACCTGAGATGGACCAAGAGTTCCAGACGCAGTTAATTACTCGGAATGGGTTCCCTCAATATCCAGAGACAAAAAAGGGGAAAAACGCGGTCGTTGCTTCGATAGCAATAAGTGCAGATCCACAAAGTCGAGAAAAAAAACACCGACTTGATACAATGTTGCAGTTCCAGCCACCAAAGGGCAGTTTCAGGGACCCTCAAAGGAACCACCGCGAAAACAACTAAAATTATCGACTGGTGCAACTTCGCGGTCTGTACGGGATATGGCCACTTTGTCCCAGATTGCTCCTATTGGTTTCATTTGGATTCTGTCAATTACAGTTGTGCATATGACACTTTGTTTACGGTACTTCTCAATATATGGAAATCAGATCGTACAAAATGGCACACTTTATTTTGTACATATGGGACAGGAATGAGTCTCCTCTCAAATGAACTGGAGATGGCCACCGTGGGCCGGCAAACTTTAGAGCAAGCCCGGAATGTTGTTCGTAGCTACCTGCGTGGTTTGTCACCGGCCAATTTTCCATATGGTCCCAACACCACCTCCATTGACAAGCTAGCAGAGGCACTGTTTCCCCGCCAAGCTCATGGTACCAGGAGGCAACACTGTGAATTTTGCGGTTATGTAGACATCAATATGTATGGTCTTCTCGAGAGTTTCATAGTGCTGGTTTAAGTCGGAGAGACCAAACCGAATCTGGGGTGTCTTTACAGACGTGGTTCGCCAGCTATTTTGCCCGAGGTCGAAACCCATGTCCTGCTTGCTCTACCAATCAGATACGGTCGAGACTGGTGATGCAGACTACTTGCACAACGTGCCAAATCTTATCTTGGTCTTCTTAGACAGCCAAAACTTATTATTTGATGGAGTACTGACCTTCATCGTCGGTCAGAGATCTGTCCGATTCTCTCTCTTTATAAAATTACGCCTGTCTGTCCGAAGCCTTTTTAAACTCCGCTGATAAATTATGATTCGGCAATTAATTTCCGAGGACTGTTTATCCCACCGGCTCACAGGCGATCAGTATGCGGCAGCGCGGCACCACGTCATTGACGTCACGTTTGACGCGCACTGCCTCACTGACAAGTGTCACTCAAATATAGCTGGCCGCGGCGAACATTTTCCGCTAAGGAATTCGGTCGATGCACTGACAATGCACTGAGTAAGTATTTTTGTTTCGGTGAAGAATTTGCATCCTCCTCAACCGAAGTGGGGGACCGCGAAGCGGTCCCCCGCGCTCTTGTATACCTAAGAGGAATCATATACGGTGGTTTCAATCATTTCACCTGCAGAGTTATTCAATTGGACGGATGGGTATGGTTTCACGATGGAATAACCACCGGAAGATCCACTACCGTTGACAGTGGACTTGCTGAGACTGTTGCTTGTGATGCCGTTGTGAGGGGTGCAGCGGCTGCGCCGGGATGAGAAGTAATGAGAGCGTGACACCATCAATTATACGCAGATCAATCCAACTGCGAGCACTTCGATGCAGCAAGAGCGCGCGAAGGTAGAAAACATCACCATGTCGGGGATAGACCATCTGGATCCGATATGTTCTGGACCATAAAGCGAATACGCATTCGCGGTGTTCTGGGTATTCGTCTTCAAGGATTTGAAGAGGATGCATGTCTACTTTGGGATCATGCTTTTCGAGACGACATTTTGCGCCGAATTCAATGTAGGTTATGTGGTCAAGTTCAGGATGGCGAGGGCGTGCCATGTATCGAACCAACAGAGTACCATCTGATTCTGAGCCGTCTTTGCGTGCCATTGTCCGTATTGGCGACCAGGAAGATGCACCGGGAGCCGTTTCACTCCAGGCTGTTTGTTAAGGAGACGTGTGTGCGTCCTACTCCAGTTGGGTCAGCCAGGGCGGCCGTTTGAATCTCGGTTCAGGGCCACTCGTCAGGGAAACTCCCTCGAGAAATTTTTTGCTATTCTTCTGGAAATTCCAAGAAATTTTCTCCAATTTCACGAATGAGCAAAATTTCGCGGAAATATGTTACCCCGGGCAGAATTCCCGCTACCGTAAGGTACGGGTCTTAGGGAGCCCTAACTTCAGCCACTTGCAGAGCATGACATTTTCGTCATCTGTTTTTGCATAAGCACTGGTCTCTCTTCCAAAATATATGGACGGCACAAAAGCCGAATGATTGTCGATGCCAACTCATAATCTTGCTGAGAGCAATCCCAAAAATTCTCGCCCGATGTCGGATGGACACGTCAAATCACCGCAACCATCACTCGGCCATCATTGCTTGCTCTCTCTACTCCCATATTGCCCGCGCCGCTTTCTGCGGTGCTCGTCCTCCGTTGGTTTCTGCTTTGAAGACTTTCTCCTGTCTCTTGGCCTGGTTCGATCTCTGGAGCCTTGGCTTCTCAATCGTCGCTTCGGGGTTCTGTTCATTCGATTGGGTGACTCGAGGACCGAAGTTGACAAAATCTTTCTGAGCCTTGTTCGTTCTGCGGGGACTGTTCCGCTGGGAACACCGTTGCCAACAAGCATTGAGGAACTGCCGATACACTTGAGCTTGCAAGAACGGGCGTGGACTAGAGAGGGAATACGTGCAAGCTCGGCCCCCTTGCCGAACGGCTATCTCATCAACAAAACAGCGCCCACTGTGATTCAGCAACGTCACCGTCTTTCTTTCCGTCCCCATCGTCACGCTCCGGCATTCTGCGCAGTTCCCTACCCCAACCTAGTCTACTCATCCTCGCAGTCCAGTGCCGTAGTCTGAGCAAATCCTGTTTTGTGTACGCCAAAGGCATTTGTTGCCATATCATCAAAAAACTCTGCGACACACTTGACCCTCCGCCTCAAGAATTTATTCGTTAATTAGGTACCACAAGTAGCAAGAACGCCGCCTCACATTCTGTTCAAGTGCTCGGTGGTATCTCCTTTAACCACTCCTTGCCTTAACATCCTCCGTCAAGGTGTAGCCTTTTTTATTTTACACCGCATCTGGTTGTAAGCCTTTGATCACCTTTTTTTGGTGGGGGTGTGTGCACAATGTGCCACTCAACCACTTCAAGTGCTCTGGAGCATTGTGTACAAGGTGCGAGTCCTGCATTTCTGCGGTACTTAATCATGCTAATGTACTCCCAAGCTCGGGTCCCGGATTCGATCTCCTCTCACATCTGCTTATTATTCTTGACTCTGAAGAGGCAACAACCACATTTGACGGTATGTACTTGCTTGTAGGTTACAAGGAATATTATACTTTTTACCTGACCACTGTCCGAATCTCGAGATTTGGCGATGTCAGGATTGCGGCGAAATCAAACATCTGTTTCTGGCTTTGGAGATAGGCCTCAAGCCCTCTGAGTCTCTCACCCTTATAAGTAGCTGCTCTTCTTTTGACCTTTTGTGCTAGGTAATCCTGATTACTGATATGTAGTCCGGCTAAACTGTGTCCTTCAGTACGAACACCAGATGCATTCGATATCGTTGTGAACTCAGCCCCATTTGAATTCTCCGTTGCGTCAAACCCAGGGAATCAATTTGCGCTACTTCAATTCCAGCTTTATTCAATTATTTTCCGCCATACCAGCCTGAGTGCGTGCATAACAGACGACGGAGACTGTAGCATGGTCGACCTCGCGGATGAGCCAATATATATTTCCGTTTGAAACAAGCTTCCACTGCTCCAGTCATGTTCACAGTGCTGCCCGGTTTTCACTTCCGCGGCTTTGGATAACCTAGAAATCAGCCTCAAATACTGAAGTAAAGGTGTAGTACACATGAATTATAATGCACCACGTTGATGTTGTCTTTTTTTTTTTGCCCATCTCTGATTCCCTCTGAATTCCACTTCCATATCCGAGCTTACACTCAGCTGGGTACAAAATGGCAGTACGGAGCATGTGATTCAAATGGCATTCGGTACCATGGGGTTCAAAATGCGAATTAAACCATTCAATAGCGAAGCACTGGGTTCAAAATGGCAGCACGGAGCATGTGATTCAAAATGACATTCGGTGCCATGGGGTTCAAAATGCGAATTAAACCATTGAATAGTGAAGCACTGGGTTCAAAATGGCAGCACAGAGCATGTCATTCAAAATGGCATTCGGTGCCATGGGGTTCAAAATGCGAATTAAACCATTCAATAGTGAAGCACTGGGTACAAAATGGCAGTACGGAGCATGTGATTCAAAATGGCATTCAGTGCCATGGGGTTCAAAATGCGAATTAAACCATTGAATAGTGAAGCACTGGGTACAAAATGGCAGTATGGAGCATGTGATTCAAAATGGCATTCGGTACCATGGGGTTCAAAATGCGAATTAAACCATTCAATAGCGAAGCACTGGGTTCAAAATGGCAGCACGGAGCATGTGATTCAAAATGGCATTCGGTGCCATGGGGTTCAAAATGCGAATTAAACCATTGAATAGTGAAGCACTGGGTTCAAAATGGCAGTACGGAGCATGTGATTCAAAATGGCATTCGGTGCCATGGGGTTCAAAATGCGAATTAAAAGGTACGAGTTGTAATCCCCCACCGCCTGGCAGAAGAATTTGATCTCGAATTTCTTCGAGAGACCTGCGGAATCCTTCGCGAGGAGGTCGACCAGATATGGGCGCTCGGCAGAAGTCAGAAAATTCAACCACTGGTGGATCAAGTTGTGCACTATTTTCTGTATTTCGGCATCGGCAAGGCGGCTATATGAATTACTTCATGCGGAGTGGTGTGGCACGCGGGGGAGCCTGGCCCTTTCCGTGCGGGTGAGCGGGAAGGCGTTGGCACAGGAGCTCTTCCACACGCTGGAAGCCTACTGGGCTTGTGAAAATTACCGATGCTAATTAACACGAGATTTTGGGAGTCTGAAAATGGCCTGTAAAATAGGGCCTATTTGACCCTGGCTGACCATGATCCCTTGAGTGCAATCTGCGGTGAGGGCCCCATGGCTCTTCTCAGACCCCGCGAGGTTTAGTCATGCATCTCGAAATATAGTAACCCAGTGGTCACACGTTTCGAAATATAGTGATTGGCGAGCACTCGCTTTACTGTAGTCTATTTCGCATATGAAAAGTACTAGCAGTCACCGTTGCTATGGTACGGGAGGACATTTGCATGTCTCCCCAAGTTTCTCCAGATCAATTACTATATCCCACCACCTACCTGGCCATTTGTCTGTCCAAATGATCTAGATCTCGAAAAACATCTGACTTCTCGAATAGCTTATGATTATATTACGGACACACAAAGAACATTGGAATGATGCACGACAGTATGTTGCAGAACATATATTGTTATTGTAGAGTGTAGGCTAAGGAAGGACAACACAACAATGCTGGCTCTGGTGGGAAGGACTGTGCATGCAGTCAAGATAGACAATACCTCCTGACCCGTACAGATACTTGCGCCATGCGCAGAGTTGTCCATCTCGCATCAATGTGACGAGCAGGCAGTACCCTGTGCAGATCCTTGCCTGCACAAAAGATAGCTAGTCAGCGGTGAAGGAGGTTAAGGGATAGGATACGCATCGGTGAGAAGCAGCACATGCCTTGCACACCCCAAGGCGGCGAAGCCGTAACAGTTGTACGCTGCTAACTGTGTTTGCACTGAGCTGCGGTTAATTGGTCAGTATCTTGGCTGCACGTGTCATGTGTACAGCAAACTTAAACAGGATTCTTTGTGCTTCTGTGGTGCATGCTGGTTTGAGCAGGGAGGACAACAGTGATGAGAGAAGATGAGATACAGAGAGCACATAGTAGTGGACAGGTGCAGTGCAGGAGCCAGCCACAGATGGCATCAGTTACCGCCGGGTTCACCGGTTTCTTCAAGTTAAACCAAGTCAAGTCTAAGGAAGTACTTAGAATCTACTTTACCAAACAGTTTGGAGGTATTGAGAAGCTGGCTAGCAATCAAATAATGCCCCTAGGTCCCCCAGCCTCGTCTAAGTGAATGAGTGCTTCGCTGAACAACCCTGGCATCAGCCATGACTGTGGGACAATGTTCATCAAGGCCATCCATGGCACCGAACTGTTGAGCATCAAGTTCCATTTCCCTGCCTGAACCTTTGTCTCCCAGTGATTTGTGAAGCTTCTCCTGTGGTTTATCCAAGTCGTTCGACGTTGTAGAGCCCAGCCAGGTGACTGCCAGCCACGCAATGGTTCAGTGCAAGGTCAACAGACCACAGTATTTCAACTCACCTCCACTGCACTTACTTAATCAAACGGTGATTCAGATCCAGACCAGGCACAATGAACATGTTTGAAACTCATATTTTACGGTGAAATCAAGCACCCGAGTGGCATGAAATAACGACCGTTGCCCTTTTTTGCCCCTTGCTCAAAACATGTCTGACCTCACTCTCTGTCGCGGCAAAGACGCAGACGGCAACCACCACGTACGAGTGGATTTTATTAATCTTTTTAGTGGGATCCCCTTGGTCTTGATGCTCACGGAGATCTGCACAGTATGCACTCGGTTATCAATTGATCATTATGTAATCGAGCATTGCAAACTGATAAGTTACGTGATCATCGTCTTGCCAACGACGCTCATGGTCAAGCTTATGGTCCAAAAGAGATCCGCTTCCTTGCGCAAACGACGTGGGGGGGAGCATATTCCTCGCCCGCCCAATGCATTTATGCTATTCCGGTTTGTGATGGTTCTATACTCCGCCCCTCTCAAGTTCCAAAGTTTATTACAGGAGCAACTTCGTCAGGAACAGAATGCCGAAGCAGGAGAGGACAACCCAAATGCATATCAGCCGGCTTGTCGCCGACGACTGGAATGTCTTACCCGCAAAACAACAGGCGGAATGGTATCGGCGGGCGGAGATGGCTAAGATTCAGCATGAGAGGACCTTTCCGGGGTATCGATATATCCCCAGGAAGCGTGGCCCGACAGTCAGAAAGGTATACGCTGGCCGCCTCCCCACAAAATCGAGCCTTTTTTGATGTTTCTTATACTCCCATCAGACCAGCGGCGAAGCCAGGGTCAAGAGTGATCGGCCAGATGCGCCGCCAAGTCTGAGACAACGGACGCAGAAGATTTTTTGACCAGTGCTATGGCGCCGTTGTGGAATGTGAAAGAAGTAGTGGCCAGAAAAGATGCAAGTTTTCCCGACAACTGCCTGACAAAGATGTATGTGAATTTCAGGTGCCGCTTATGTAAGTCGGCTGACAAATTTCTTTAGGAATATTCAGACTATTACGAAGTCATCGAGCACCCCATCTCCCTGGCTCAAGTGCGCAGACGGTGTCTCGGATCATTCTACAAGGACTTCCAGGCCTACCGTCATGATTGGATGCTCATGTTCGACAATGCCCGGAGGTATAATCAGGAGGGATTCTCCATATACGTTGATGCAGAGGAGATGCAGAAGGTGTTTGACGCAACATTCAATCGCCTTGCGGTGGGTTCTGGCTACCCGGCGCACAGGTTGGGCCGGCCGTCGCACTAAAGGAGGAGGGTCTTTGCGGAACCGACATGGTGCTGGATGACGGTCTCTTCACTGCGGAAGAGCTCATCAAGTTGTCGATGCCAGTCGATGAATTCAATCCAAGCCCAATCGAATGTCTGTTTGCATCCGAACCGCGAGGAATGTACATTGCGGAAGGGGAGGAGCAGGATATACGTTCTATTAGCAATCCTTTCCCTAATCCCAGCTACCCTCTGAGATAAGTACGCCAGTACCAAAAAAAATCTCACTATTGCAATTTGTGACTTGTTAGCGGAAAAATAAATTGGTTGGAGATCAGAGCATCTCGAGGGACATCCTCATACATTTGGACTCCTCTTGACTGCTCCATCCTTGACGACTCGGCCGCTTTGCGCACACCCCGATTTCACGCGATGTATGCCGTTCACGCCAAGTGTGCTGGCCACCCTCCCTGCCCTTATCGAGTGGACAGCGGCGATGACTGCTCCGCGTACTTGCTGACCTGGATAGCCAGCACAATTCTAAGCAAAACTGTCCTTTCCGAAAATAAAAATTCTGTATCAAAGTCTCCCCAAATATTTTAACGAATTTATGAGCATTCCTTGGGGTGGTTCTCTCCCGGTTGGGATCCAGAACTTGTCTTTCTGGGCAGGTCTTAGGATCAGATCGTAAAAGAAAATCACAGCCAAGTCAAAATCAACATATCATCCAACAGCCATGATGAAATTCCACGAGGAATTTGGAGAGTCGAGAGGAACAAACATTAATCATATTTAGGCATTCACTACTGGTTGGGACCCAGAACCGATGTTTCTGAGAAGCCATCAGTATTTGACCGCAAGAGGTGATGGAGCATCCAACGGCCGCAATGAAATTCCACGAGGAATTTGAAGAGTTGAGAGGAACAAACATTAATCATATTTCGGCATTCTCAGGGGATCAGAGTAGGGGATCGGCGCTTGCCGCCACTACCGATCAAATGCCTGGCATTTTGAAAAGCATGACCTGGCGCAATAGAGCTGCATTCTGAAAAGCATGACCTGACACAATAGAGATGCATTCAATTTCAAATGGCTGCCATTTTGAAAAGCATGACCTGGCGCAATAGAGCTGCATTTTGAAAAGCATGACCTGGCGCAATAGAGCTGCATTCTGAAAAGCATGACCTGACACAATAGAGGTGCATTCAAATGGCAGCCATTTTGAAAAGCATGATCTGACGCAATAGAGATGCATTCAGTTTCAAATGGCTGCCATTTCGAAAAGCATGACCTGATGCAATAGAGGTGCATTGAAATGGCTGGCATTTTGAAAAGCGGTGCAATAGACCTGCATTCGAATGGCTGGCATTTTGAAAAGCATGACCTGGCACAATAGAGATGCATCACCTCACCCTCTTTATAAAATTAAGCTGTCTGTCTGTCCGAAGCCTTTTAAGGTCCGCTCTAACTCCGATGATACATTACACCCCGGCAAGCGATTCCCGAGTGCTCTCTTCCCATCGGCCCACGTGCGATCGACAGCCGGCATCACGGCACCACGTTACCTTGACGTCATCCTTCCAGCAAACTTTGACAGACACTGCCTCGCTGACAGGTGTCACTCAAACAAAGCTGGCCGCGGCGAACTTAAGTACTATTTTAGCCCCCCGTGTCCACGCGGTGATGGCGCGCAAAATCTTTATAGCCTCTGGCTTGGTCTCAGCAGCTGCTCCTGAGCACATTATGGTCTTTTATATAGCCTCAAATATTTTCAGATTTTGTGGGGCTGGAACCAGAAGTGGAATCGATTTTGGCGTGGAATTTGGCAGTGTCACAAAATGTTCCTTTTCATTTCTTTCGTCCGTTTTAAGCTTTGTATAAGGCTCAAATTTGGTCAATCAATATCCACTGTACAGTTTCGCTCAATTCTCCCTGAGAATCTGAACCACTCATATCCTTTCTTATTTTAGCCCTTCCAAAATGCAGAACTCCGTTTGGAATTTCAGTCCAAGCTGAAATGTGAGCCGATGCAATTACTTTCTGTCGACCTGAAATTTGGTCAGCGGATAATCCGCAGACAACCAACGGATGGTCCGCTCAGCCAAATTTAAGAGGCAGAGGATGAGCGGCGGATAGTCGGCGGACCATCCGCCGACCAAATTTCACCACGAGCGAAAGTGATTGTTCCGGTTCTCATTTCGGCTGGGGCCGAGATCCAAACCGGAATCCTGCACTTTTCGAGGGGTGAAATGAGTAAGTATGTAAGCAGTTTAGGTTTTCAGTTTCAGTCCAATTGATATGGAATTCAACTTACAGTGTTTATAATTGATTTCAGTCCAGCAGGAAGTGCCACATATTCCACTAAGCTCGGTTGCAATCTCAGCTGCCCTGATATTACTCGGCTCAGAGTACATTTCAGAGTGATTTCATTTCAATTCACTACTTTTGCATTCGAGTAGCACCTCGGCTGTGCCTAAACTCGGCAATCATCGATGTGAATTTACACGGGATGAATCGTGCCCTGCGTCACTCTAGATTCTGACCATTGCGAATGGTACAGTTACACGGAATGCTGCAGGCCGACCTATTGAAGCTGCTCTGGAGCAGGGGCGGAAAAAGTGAGGGTAATGTTTGATCATCTGGCAGGTGTGGTTTTTTTTGCTGATGTCGACATGTATAGGATCGCTTGGGTCACATTATCCCTACGGCCTTATGGAATCCCGGTCCATGGAGTTTATTGTAGGGAGGGACGGAATGGATCCCGGCTGGCCCAGCAAGCCGGCATACAGAGCCTGCCGCAGTGCGTTGGCGACGTCGTTCAATCTCGGCCTCTGCCGAGGAGCTCAATGAAAACGGTACTTGAAGGCGGAACCCTTCCATAGTTCCCTGGAGATCCATTTCGACGTAGGAACCTCCCCCGTCCAGCTCACCTTCAACAAAGGGGCAAACTATTTGGCTGTATAAGATGAGAACGCACGCAGCTGACGTGATCTACTTTGCGAGTTCCATTCTTAACGACTTTCATCCCTCGAGTCTGAAGACCGTGATTTTGCAGTATCAAGAAGCTGCAGTGGTCCAAGCTCCGGCCGAAATATTATCCCACTCCAATTGTATCGATTATATGCTCGCTACGGCATGCCATTGCTACTGAAAGACAAGACGGTTCTGGTGAAAACCAGCATTTACAGTAAGGACCGCCGTCACGGAGTATTTTATTTTTATGAATGGTACATGGCCACATTTTGCGACCAAGCGTCATCGAAATGGGGAATTGAAGTGCAATAAAAATAGTCCTGCGCTTACAACATCATAAGCGTCAACATTTGTTTCAATACTTGCCGGCGGACCAGAATGCGCTATGTACAGTCACGGCCAAAATGATGTTCCCAACCAAATTCCCATCAACCTCACTCCTTTGCCTGCTTTTCGGCCCATATAGTGGATATGCAATTGCAAAAATGGTCTACATGGCTCTTACACCGCCATTTGAAACCAATGTTTTGAAAATGTTTTTGGTCCAATGTTTGGTCAATGTTGTCTCAGATATTGTCACAACATTTCGACGCTAATCCCATGACGGTTTTTTAAAAAACCCCTTAGCGATGGCGCATGCGCTACATATGCTGGAAACCTACGTTGTTCTCGTGAGTCCACATGGCAGTATCATCACAACTTTGTCTCATCTGTCTTGGCTTTGCGCGACTCTAGAGTGTCGCACAAACTACTACAACAACTATTCAGTCTCTGATGGCATCCGGACATATTACACCGGCGTTCCTGGTGCCATCCAGGTCGGAGAACACCAGTACATTGAGCGCGAGGTCCTCAGTTTGTTTATTGGCCTCATGCTTATCTCGTGGACCTCTGCGACAAATACTGCCCGCGTTTACGACACCTGCCTGTCCAAACCTGAGAATCGACCCGTCCATGAAGATTGGCCACCGGAGCGTAGCTTCAAAATGCGGACAGAGCACGTTTGGGACGGTATTCTCCTTCTCTCCCATCTCGAAGACTATGATGAACGAAAACAAGTTCTCCGTGTTCCGGACACCGGCGAACAGAGTGCGCGATTCACAGAAGCAATGCGCGAAAGGAATGCACGCTTCCGACTAGCTGGGCAGCCGGAATGGTCACATTACTGTGATAAGTGTCTAAGGGTATGGAAGGACGGTGATGGAGTCAGTAAGTCATCGTTTCGTCTCAGCAGGGAATGCCCATGGCTAATGTTTTCCAGAGAAACTGTGGGTAGAGAAAAATATACCCATACCACCGGGACAACTGGATGAAGTGTGCAAGGTTTTGAGGGCCAATATAGAAGCCAATGTTTACGAGCCATCTAATGGACCTTATCGTACTAAATGGTTCAGTGTGCTCGGGAGCGGTGGCGAGTCGGTGGTACCGTCGGGAACTGCGGTGTGGGCTCATTTCGGGCCGGAAATCAAGCACAGTACTCACCTGCTGGGTTGCAGAGCGTGAAAGCCAACACCTGGATCTGCTTCCCTGTATGCTTGAAACATATGTCGTTTTTCATTCCACACGCTGCAAAGACGCCTAAGATGTATAAATAGCCTGGCTCAAATGGTAAGCACAGCCAATAGAGACGCTTTCAAACTTACTTGCGGAAGCAAGATAAATCAATCGAGATCCGGCGGTGTACCACTTTTGAAGACTTTTTTGCGTGATACCTGGGGTATTGCATTCCCGCTGCAGAACTGCGAAATTAAAGCGGATTTTGGCTTCTGTCATGGCTCGGGATGTACTGGAAATGATTAATTAGGCTAAGGCAGGGTAAGGGTCAACAGGGAAGGACTCACGACTCGTAGTATATGGCGAAATCGATATAAGACATCATCTGATGGAAGTCGTTGACGACAGAAGCCATCTCGAGTGCTGCACATTTATGCGCAATGTTGGCTAGAGGGAGAATACTCGGAGAGGTCTGGCATCCAGACTGGGAGGGCTCAGACGCAGTTCCAGGAGATGTGTCAGAGAGGCCTATCAATAGCTGCTTGAGCTTGTACTGGAGATCTGGGGAGGTCGTGGCATATGAGCCAGACGACAGGTCGAGCAGTGGCAGCACTCAAGACTGGGGGCTCTCCCTTGATATTCCAGATGGCCTTTCGCTTGCCCTTGCTCTTGCCTTTGGCTTTAGCTGTTGCGAGATCATCATCGGACTGCTCCGCCTCCTCATCCTGTACGCCTGACAGTTCTTCCTCCATGCGCTTCTGGATCTCAGCAATCGTCCGAGGCGCACTCTGGCGTTCAGCCCTGTCTGCACGCTCAGCAACAGATCCCCGCGCAGGGCAGCCAGCCCGCCGCAGATGTCCTGGATTGGGCCAAGCGCCCTCACCCGTAGCACCAGCGACAGAGCAGTTGTCTTTAACTGAAGACTGGGGGGAGTTGTCCTCCGTGGTTATGGCCAAGGCACAGTGAGTTTAGATCGATGTGTGGGTGTAGGGGTACTTTCTACAGATTTACGCTTGGTGCCGGAGTGGCCAGGGCCAGTGTCATCTGTTGGAATTGGTGGTTTACGAACGACAGTATCCTTAATTAACATGTACATACATTACATAACTTCGCTTTTGCCCTTTCTGCGACCCATCTGAGTAGCCATTTCGGCCCCCAATCTGCGCCCTCCTCCCTCCCTTCCGTCCGTTAGTGCCCTCGATCTCTGACAGGTTACGGGCCCTGCGCTCACACCCTATCCTCTTTTCTCCTCTCTTTTTCACCCTTTCCACTTTTTTCTTTTCACCCATCATGGCCGTTGGCATCCCAAACACCCTCACCGCTGTTCTCAACAAAATTGCTGATCTGGAGGGTTCCAACTGGTCCAAATGGTCCAAAGGGATGAACCTTTTCTTCCTCGAAGTCGGCGCCGAGTTCATTACCACAGGCAACACCCCAGCTGCCGACGACCTAGTCAAGGCATCGTTAGACAAGCAGATGCTGCCGTACATCTATGGGAAGGTGTCGGAGGAGTTCCAGTACTTGGTGGAGGACGTCACATCATCCACAGCTGTTTGGAAGGAGCAAAAGGCCAGTTTGAAAAAACTAGCATGTCAAATCGGATGACCGCTCGCCAGGAGCTGTACAACATCAGGCACGAGACAACCAAGGACATCAATGTCTACCTCCACGAGGTCAAGACCGCTGTCGCTCGCCTCGCAGCGCTTGGTGTCACCGTTTCCGACATGGAACATAAAGACGTCATCATCATGAAGCTCAACCCCTCTTTCCACACTGCGCGTGGTGTTATCTTCACGACGGCGACTGAGCCTACCTTGAAGGCCGTCAAGGACCTCCTCGTCACCACTGCCGCCTCCGATCCATCTGTTGCAGTCAAGACGGAGCCCTCCGCTTTTGGTATGGTTGCCCGCCAGACCAAACCCTCCGGATCCGCATCCCAGGGCTCTATCGGCGCTCACGGCTTCCTGGTTGACGAACATGGAAATCACTGGTGCGACCCGTCCCACAGCAACTGTCATCGTTGCGGCCGTCCCGGGCATGTCGCGCTAAAGTGCATGTATTCCATGCCCCAGTTCGTCAAGGACTGGATCCTGAAGCACGCGAACTCCTCATCTCCCTCTGCTGCCTTCGCCGTCGCTCTCGCCGCTGGTCTCACCCCGGCAATGTTCACGAATCATTATGAGCGTCATGTCGGACGCTCTGCGAGCGGTAGCGCCAAAGCAGCACATCTCGAGACCTCTGGCGCTGCGCGCTTCACACAAGAAAATTGGGATGAAGGTGACGATGAAGACAGTGCCGAGTCAGATCCCGAGGTTGAAGAGCTCAATCGATACATGGGCAGTCATTCGTTCGCCGACTCACCACCTGGGACTCATGCAAACGCGGCCACCATGTTGGTTCCGTGGTGCCTTCATTGTGTGCTCGGTGATTGGGCATCAGGTAGACCCGCGGCAGACCACGTCACCCTCGGGTCTGCCGCGCTCGGCCGCAGCGCGGCGGACACACCCTCTGCCGCCTAGGGGCCTGAATTCAGTAACTCTGTCTGTACCGGATGGTTTGAACTCGAATGTCAATGTGCATGTGAATTGCGGTTCCTTAGTCAAATGGAATGCTACTACTTGTACTTCTATTTTGTGTTGTTTGTACGGTCTCCTATTCACGCAGGAAGACAACGGGTAGGTATTAGGACGACACTGAATCCTCAGTAATGGGATGACTGCGGACGAAGTAGAAGTAGACTTACTACCTGGAAAAATGACTTTTTGATACTGTATTAGTACAGCCATTTGCGGAACTTAGGCCGTTTTTTCCTCCCTTCTGGACTGTTTTGACCAAATCGGCTGCCCTGCGCTCTAATCTCTATTAAACTCGGGGGTCACAAACGAATTGATCGAAATAATACAATATGTACCGAAAGTCGAAGGCAAAGAACCCGACGAAATCCAACAATGACCTCCCCACCATCTGGTCCCACAGTAATGCGACGGCTTCATAGATGGTTATTCCCGCACCGTGAGTTTTTCTTTTACCTTTGATATTGACCACTGAATCCTGTCAGGTTACCGCATTGCGGGCAAGCACCAACAACAGGGCCACTACCGTGCTCGAGGTTTTCTTGGAGGCCATTGGAGAGTATGGACTGCCATCACGAGTGCGTGGGGATCGTGGCGCCGAGAACAAGAAGGTTTCGGTATACATGATCCTGACTCGGGGGCTCGGCCGTGCTTCAGTCATGTGGGGCTCGTGAGTCGTCTTCCAATGTCGGCTGAAATATCTTTGTAACTCGCAGTTACAGTTCAACTCATAACACACGCATCGAACGGCTTTGGGTAGAAGTTGGATCCCAATTTGCCCGCCGGTGGCGAGCCTTCTTCTACCGGCTTGAAGCGCTCCATGGACTGGACCGATCCAATCCACACCATCTTTGGCTTTTGCACCCACTTTGTTTGAACCTCATCAACGACGACTGCGAGGATTTTCGTGCCGAATGGAAATGTCATCCGGTCTCAGGCGAAGGCCATAGTCAAAGTCCGAATGTAATATCCTGTCTATCATTATATTCAATCCTCTCACTGACGTCGACTCAGGATATGTGTTTTATTGGCCAAGTGAGGGAGGGTGTGTATGTCAACGACTACGACAACGTACACCCCACCATTCTTCAGAAATATTATGGTGTTCACGGGAAAGTGGCTCGAAGGGTACAGGGGGCGACAGGTGCTGGCCAATTAGACGACGAAGATATTCCCATACCCTCTGCAGAGAATTACGAGGACGAAGACTCGGGGAGTGCCCCTGCCGTCGACTTCAACAACCTGGCCTCATGGCGGGCCAGCTTCTGTCCCATCACTGGCGCGATAGGCTCCGCGAACTTCATCTCCGCCGACACCTGGAAGACGACCATCCACAACGAGGTCCTGAACCGTAAGTCGGGTCCACCGCCCCCTGATCGTCGCGCGTACTCACACATCCTCCAGAGTGCGACGCCATCGACGGCGCCGCAGACGGCATCATCGAGGATCCGACCCTCTGCCACTTCGACCCCGCGATGCTTCTCTGCCCCGGCGACGCCACCAACAGCACCACCTGCCTCAACGCCGTCCAGGTCGGTATGGTGCGGCAGATCTTCGCGCCCTTCGTCTACCCCAACGGCACCCTCATCTTCCCAGGCATGCAGCCCGGCTCCGAGCAGCTCGCCGTCTCCAAGCTCTACGCCGGCGCGCCCTTCTCGTACTCAAACGACTGGTACAAGTACGTGCTGTACGACCCCTCGTGGGACGCCGCGACCTTCACCGCGCGCGACGCCTTCTACGCCGACCAGCGCAACCCGTCGAACATCCGCACCTACCCCGCCTCGCTCGCGCGCTTCCAGCGCCGCGGCGGCCGGCTGCTCGCGTACCACGGCCAGCAGGACAACCAGATCACGTCGTTCAACACCCCTTCTACGCAACCTCATGCGCGGCATGCGCTACGCGTACGCGGACATGGACGCGTTAGGCTTCTTCCGCGTGAGCGGGATGAACCACTGCAACGGCGGGCCCGGCGCGTGGGTGCTGGGCCAGGGCGGCGGCGCGCCCGCCGTGGGCATCCCGTTCGACGGGGCGCACAACGTGCTCGCTGCCGTTGTGGAATGGGTCGAGAAGGGCGAGCCGCCGGAGAGCATCACGGGCACAAAGTTCGTCGACGACGACGTCGAGAAGGGCGTCGCGTTCGAGTGCAGGCATTGTTTGTTCCCGCGGAGCAACACGCTCGTTGGTGAGGATGCGACGGATCCGGAAAGCTGGGAGTGCCGGTGGGCGGGCGACTAGTGGGGCGGGTGTCGGTGGGCCGGCGACTAGTGGAGCGGTGTGGATGGAGGCGCCACGACGGAATAAAAAGCAGCCCGTGGGTGAATGGGTTTGGCAATGGGAATGGTCACGGCCACGGCCACGCATGAATATTTTGGCGTAGTTGTAGATCTTGTATAATGCTGGGTTCCTGTTTTGATATGAATAATAAACATTCACTCCACTTCACAGTAGAGACATCGAGATCCCATACAGCGGCATGAATCAGCAAAGCATCGCGGACTCGACGTGCAGGATACACGAGCTGCACGGTGCCTGCCTGCACCAGCACCTTCAAGCCAAGATATTACCGCTGAGACACGCCCGCGCTCCCGCTGCAGTACCAGGATCTTGTTCTCGCGGTCGAAAACTAGCCTTCCCTTCTCTGCTATTCCATCCCCGTCTACATCTGCATCTACATCTACATCCATCTCCATCTACGTTTATCCACATACCACCTCCCGCTTAACTTATCAATAAACACCTTTCCTCCCTCCCCTCACCCCCTCACCCTTGTATCTAACGCAAAGAGCCGGAGCAACTCTCTCTCCTCACCCTTAAGATCTAAAAGGAAAGAGCTACAGATACATCCCCTCCCCCTCCTCCTCCCCCGGCGCGACCGGGCACCCAAACGTGCCCCACATCGCGCCCGCGCCGAGGTCCGCGCACTCCTTTTCGGGGGACGCGGACACGCCGAGGACGCCGTTCACTTGGTAGATCGTTTTGTGCTGGCGGGGCGTTAGCGAGTTGTGTGCATGCGAGTAAAGTGGAAAGGTGGAGTGAGGGCGAGGCGCGAAGGAAGACAAAATGAAATGAGGCGAGAATTAAGTGGAGAGAAGTGGACAGGTACAAGTTCTTTTGCACCGTATACAAAGCGACCTACTAATCAGTTTCCAGAGTCCCTAGTAGCCGAGCAGTACCTGTTCGTCGGCCCCGTGCCACAGAGCGTCAAACTTCGAGTTGCTCAGAGCAAGCTCAGAGAGTATTCCAGTTATTGATTCAATGTAGTAGTCTTGGAAGCAGAGGGACAGTTGATATTTATATGACTTTGAATGAGTATATTAAATCTATTTTCGCGGTTTTCGTAGTAGCGGCAAGGTAGTAGAGGCCGAGTTCCCAGATCACACACAAATATGATGGTATCAATGACATATAACATTGGATTTTGTAACTTATGGGGGCTTCTATTTGGGACGGTCGGATATAGCTAGTTCAATTCAATTGCTCTTTTAATGCTCTTGATAAATTTTAGGCGAGCTCTGACAGAGAAGTCGACACACTGTAAAAAAGTAGTCATCAGGCCGAGATGGCATCAGTCTTTCGGATCAGTTGAACATTCTGCCGTTTGCTACTCGAGTGATCGTAAAAATAAGTAAAGCTGGGCCGAAAGGTTCAGCACCCGCCTCGAAGAGGCCCAATGCTCAAGTCATTATTATTATTCAATTTTACGGCTTATTATCTAGGAGAACGAGCGGGAGCTGGATAGCTGTAAATGTTCCCAAGAATCAGGGCCATCCATTCCTGAATTTTTTTTTTTTTTTTTTTTCAGACGGGGATTATGATGTCAAGTCACGCGTTTCAGAATCTAAAGCTTTTTGATCACGCGTTTCACAATGTAAAGGATGAAATGCCCTTTGGAAGGCGCAATAATGGCCCCGAGTGCGATCTGGATAGCTAGAAATGTTCCCAATGATCAGGGCCATCCATTCCTGCAAATTCTTTCTTTTTCGGGTGAGGATTATGATGTTAAGTCACGCGTTTCAAAATGTAAAGTATGGAAGGCCCTTCGGAAGGTGCAATAATGGCCCCGAGCGCGATCTGGATAGCTGGAAGTGTTCCCAATAATAAGGGCCATCCATTCCCTCAATTTCTTTCTTCTTCAGGCGGGGAATGCACCTAGTTTTTGGATATGTTGCCTTCAGGAGTATTACGGAGGGCCATGAATGCCCAGATTTTTTATGACATGTACTTCAAATGTAGAATTTAGAATTCAGAAAGGAAAATTTGGTAGTCTTGTGTTTACCACGGGGGTCTGATTGGAGTACGCCCTTATTATGTAATCTTATGTCAGCTTTCTCCGATTCTCTTCCCTCAGCACAGAGGCTTTAAAATTCTATGAAGTTTTGCAGCAAATGGAATTTATCACCACCTCTATAACTATTTGTCTCCTCAGAAATTTTTAAAAACGGCGTAGAACCTGTTCTGTTGAACATCGGCCATTGCCTGGGCCGATCATGTGACTGCCGAAGCAAAATTCAAACCGAAGCTCAAACCAATGGAAACTTGAAGGATTATTCTGAGAAAATTGAAGGTAGGTAGAATTTCTATCAGCAAGAGACTTTCAGTGGTTCCTGCCTCAAAACCGTGTTATTTACTGAAAGAAAACAGGTGGTAGAGGCCAGGAATCGAACCCGTGCCACACATCGATTATATAATAAGGCAGCATGAATGTCAGTGTCACCATCACACATCTCTCTCTCTCTACACCTCTACACCGCGTCGAGCTTGCACAGAGAAGTTGACCCTGCATCACGTAGGTGCACACAATGATCAAACTCAATTCACCCTCCCTGGTTGGGACTTGATCTGTCCTTGAACTCTGGTCTCGCCGACACTAAGTACTGTGGAACAGCTCCAGTACCGCTCGCCCAGGAAGTAAATCAGAGGCATAAATTCCAGATGACCATACAGTAGCATGATGTAATCATCCTCCATGTCTTCAAGTTGTTGGTAGATAGTCAACACGTCGATATCGAGAGCAGCGAAGAGGTGGAAGAGAGTCGAGACGTGTTTGTTTACATCGCACGTGACGCTCAAACCAAAATTATTCTATTAACCTTTACTTTTTATAATTTATTACTTATGGGAACGCACAAGGTCTAGATTAGTCGGGTCATTCCAACGAGAGAGAGAAAGGCAAACATATAATTAAACAATCACAAAGCGGAAAATTCCGACTGATCAAACCATATCTCCTGCACTGGATCCCCTCGATGCATACGAGGACCTCTTTGCCCCATTGATCTCTCGGAATGTTGCCACGAATCCGCAACTGGCCCCTCCCCGAAAGATTGATTATGGCCGGAGTGAGTTACTTATCACCCTCTTTTTAAAATTACAGGTGTCTGAAGCCTTTTCAAACTCCGCCATCAGCAGCCGACTGCGAGGCACTCGACGCCGCTATACGACCTCATGAAGGACTTTAAGGTTGACCCCGATGCCACGGAGTCAATCGAGGCGGTTCGCCATCCGGTGACGTGGACCCCCGGGATGGAGATAGTGATAGCAGGGTCGAAGAAAGAAGTTGCAACTTGCCAGGTTGCAACTTTCATCCCCCAGAACCCAACCAGAGGTCACAGCTTGCCAGGTTGCAACTTTTATTCTCCAGAGCCCGACGCTCTGGAACGTCAAACTCAATCCAACCACATACTGGCACCTTGTGCGCCTTCCAAGACAACATCGTCGGAGGCCGCGCTGGAGCCAGTCATGGAGCTGTCCTTGTGATCCTCCTGCGAGGTGTGCGAGCAGCAGGCGATGAATTGCTCCTATTATTGCCCCCTTGAACCCACTCGGCTCTCAGCCCAGCTTGCTTTCCCGGATTAATTTTATACTTTAAATTTTACATGCCATTCCTTAATTCACCTCCAGCTTACCTCTCAACACGAAGTGCAATTGACAAAGAAGTAATGGCTGAGGCAGTTAGCTTGTTCGCATCGCGTTTGGGGCCAGGCCCTTATTCCGAGCTTTTCTCTGAGACACAGTACCGAGTTCACGCTGGGCGTGAACTCATGTGGCTTGCTGCTGTTAACCAATATGGCATTCGTCCTAAGAAGACATTCTCTTCTTTTGATGATCCCTTGGCACATGGCGGCTTCAGTCTATCTGTCAAATACATTCGCTCAATGTTTGTTGACTGGTTTGCTGCACACCGAATCTTTATGGACCGTGCTATGGCAGCTCTACCTGGCGAGAAGCTTTCTGGAGATCATACATTCTGGGTAAGACCTCCTATCAATATTATTTCACATTGAGTTTCATATATCCATCCAGATTGTCAACCATACAGGGAAGCTGAAAGGCGAACCGGTTCACAGTATCCCCGCTCATTCCCATCATGACTTTCAACGCAGCGATTCATCAAAACCATTTAATGCGCTCGGTGAGAAAGGCCCAGATGCCATACAGCGGACCATAATCCAGTGATTGGTCCGGGATATGTACGGCCCAGTGATGATTGGGCTTCATCTTGTCCTTGCCATACAGCTGCTCAGAAACATCTGTGAGTGTAAATGATTATTACAACTGTAGCTGGAAGCATACCTCAGAGAAGCCCAATAGATAGTCGTGCAACAGTTCCTTCACTCTATTAATTCCTTCAACGGTAATGGAACTACCGACCAGGATTTTAAACGCTGCAGCAAAACGAGGAAAATTCCTAGTTTTAAATGGTCTCTAATGCCTTCACAAATATTCATGAGAATTTAGGCCATGAACTGGAGGACGAGATAGCTTTCGGTATTGTCAGCGTGCAATACTGTCCAACTAAAATGATATGGTCGAGTTCTCTATAACAAATTTTCCTGTTGGTGATCCATATGAGCACTCAAATGAATGCCCTGGGCTTAACCTAACCTTGGCAGACGCTCTCAGCTCCGAAGGAATCTGCAAAGATTTAGATAGTGTTCAACGATGCATATGGATGAGCTCCTTGATACATTGATGCAATATCTGCCCTCGGACGGCGCTGGCCTTTTTCAGGCGATTCAGGCGATTGGGTGTATATGGCCCAACTCGGAGCACTGAATTACGAGTCAGATCAATTGTAACAGTGCTGGGTGCCCCGTCAATAGCATCAAAATTTCCGGTCCGGGCGCTTAGAAAAGCTTAAATTCATTAAGTACATATTGCCTTATGCCTGTCAACCACGTCCTAACGGCTAACCCCCCGTAAACAGTGGGCTTACATGCCTGCATGGCACCAGCAGTCATTCCTCCCCAATTCCACGGGGGAACGTGGGTTAGATTCCTCAGAGACGTATGTATTTGTCGTCTACGAGTTTTTTTCTGTCTACTATCGTCAGCTGAGCTACAGCTATTATATTCATATTAAAATCTTCGGCCAAATTTTGGGACTAATTCAACCTTGCACACCAAGTGACGCGCATCATAAGTGAGAGACACCATAGAGTGACGATTACACGGAATGTTTGGTCATCAAAGAGTACGTGTTTTGAACTGCAGTGCCTTCTCTTGACCTTCTCAGAGTCTCATGCGCAGAAACACGAAGGGAAGGATTGTTATCCGGCCAGAGATGTTGAAAATAGTTTTCGAGTATTCGAGTAATTTCAACATTCCCGGCAAGAATTGAATTATGCCAGGTTACCGGCATGCCGTTGCTAGTATATCAAGGCCTATAAATTATATTAAGAATAATATAAACACTCTGTTTCATAAGGCATTAAAATAGTTACTCTGGGAATTATAACAGCGTCCCACAAATGTAGGCGCTCCCCCCTCCCGTATTCTCTCTATCTGATAGTTGTCGTCGTTCGCTCGTTTCTCGAAAAATCGGTCATTCTGAGGACTTTAGATTCCGGGAAACAGCCCCTGTGAGCCGAGGGGTTTGCTGTTCGGCAGGTTCGGTTTTAATCGGTCTCCCGACCGATTGCCATCACCCTCGGAATGGCGGGGTTGCCTCCTGGTGACAAACTTATGAACAGGGGGCGCAACGCGCATGCACAATGTGAGACGCCTGTGCACCGCGAACGCGAACAAATCTGTCTGTCCGAAGCCATTTTAAACTCCACTGGTCAGTTGACCCTGCTGCGATCCGACCCTGTCTGAAGCCCTTTTAAACTCCGCTATCAGCACTCCAGCACCGATTTCCGGAACTTGCCCTAAAGACTTGGCAATTTGTTTATTGCTCGCTCGGCTTCAGGACTAAGTCTAGCTGTTTCTGTGATTCAAAAAAATACTATCTTTTTATTTTTCGAAACAAAAAAAAAAAGCACCGCTTGTTCTGATAACAAAAAACATACACAGCTCCTCCAGGTGGTCCATGTGAAGTTGTTAATTGCAACAAGAATCTCATGGATAATTCATAAATTCAGGTGTGGTTCTGGTGCACCGGCGAATGATGGCTCCCCAAATTCGACGATAAAAACAATCGAGGTATAGTGAGGATTTCGCGATCGGTTTCACCTTGGCCTCAGTCATTGGAAGGTTCATACACCATCAATCTCAGGGATTAATCGAACCGTGGGAATGCTGGTATATATTAAGCGCACGGAGGGGGCCTAAAAACAGTGGCAGCCAGAGCCAGCGTATTTTTTTGACTTGCCGGAGGTAGTGTTTTATTTCTTAAGAAACAAGGTGGTGTATTTTTAAGGAACAAAGAAGTGGTGCAAAAAAAAAAGGATTTGGATGTAGCTATCAATTTTGAATCTGAATCGAAGTTATGATCAGGACGGTAACGGATGCAGGCCAAGTCAATCGTCAAGTTCTGAGTATCCTGAAATACCGTTCAATTTGCATTTGCACTATTGAGTGGCCTTCTCACTATATTACGGAATACCCAGAAGAATGGACCACTCCCAGTCTGCTCCTCCTCCGTGGCGCTTTGGAAGCCTGGATGGAGGTAGTTAACCGTTTGGAACCGTCCCTCCTACTCAGGTTTTCTGGGTCAAATGTCCTGTAAATCGACGAGATTCTGCACTAGATATCCATGCATGATTCCAGAACCTGCATAGATTTGTGGAATTTATGGGGGTTAAATTTCTCTGTGGGTCCCTGAGAGAAGTCATTCAATGCTAGAGAGCCTTATTCCAGCAAAAAAAATGGTACCCATTCCGCTTCTGAATAAGGACGAACGAAAATATTCTGGAGGGTTTAAATTGAGAACTGCCAAAATGCGGAAATATTACACAACTCGGTTCGCCAGGGTTCAATTTTTTCTGAGTCCCCCAGAGCACTCATTCCATGCCTACGAAACGTATTCCGCAGAAAAATCCGTACCCATTCCACTTCTGAGCGACAACGAACCAACATATTCTCGTGGGTTTAAATTGAGACTGCCTAAATGTGTAAATACTTATTATACAACTCGGTTCACCGGGGGTTAATTTTTTCTCAGTCCTCCAGAACACTCATTCCATGCCTACAAACCGTATTCCAGAGGAACTCTCTTGGCAACAACCACCACGTGCACCTCTGATCGACGCCACGAAAACTTTTCGAGGCAGCATCGGGGCACGTAGTGGCCTGGCTTATTGGGTACATACTTAAAAAACACACACCATGAATAACATGGGACGAACCCCGGGGACTGCCCGGGTAAAAGGCGCCACGATGGCGCCGCCGGTGAATGCTGGCGTAACAACGTCGACCTCAGCACCGAAGACCGGCACTCGCGTCACAAGAAGCACGGAGAGGTCTGGGGTATCGCAGCTGGACAAGACTAGGGAAGAGCTATACAACGAGAGCGATATCGACTGGAGTAACACTACGGCGGCTGACTTGAAGAGACACCTGTACACTAAAGGCTTTATACACGACGAGGCAGCTTCTATGAATGGTCTACCTGGTCTGGCTCTTGTGCTACTACGGATAGCGGCGGATGCGGGCTCGGTGGTGGACGGCGGACGCGTGCAGAGTGGTGGCGGCGCTGCTGGAGATGCGTGTCGGGCATGAGACGATCAACGAGGTCGCGGAGAATGTGAAGATCCTGCTGGGTATGATGGAACAGTTGGCTCCCGACCCACACGAGCTGGAGAGCGGGGGAGAAAAGGCGCTGGTGGCTGACGTGAGCTCGGCGGCGGAGATGCTCACGCACACGGTAGAGCAACAGTGCCAGGACATGTGGAGATTGACGGAACGACTGGAGGCGGAAGTAACACAAGTGGTAAGGAGGGTGGAGGACGTTGTGGGTGAAGCTGGGGAGGGGAGAGAACGCGTGTCGGGGGCGACGGCGGTGGCGGGACCCCAGCGCGATGGGTTGGCAGAGGCAAGGTCGTACGCGGGAGTGACGGCGTATGGAGCGCAGGTGGAGTCGCAACACCAGGCGGCGGCGGTGGTGGCGAGCGCGCGTGCTAAGGAGAACCAGATACTGATTACCAGGTCCCCACTCGTCGACACGAACGACCTCGCAAACTTGTCGGAGAAACTGCTAGTCGTCAAAGCGAACCTGGCGCTGGAGGAAACAAAGAAAGCGGACAACACGGCGCCAGGGGGGTGCACGTTTGTGGGAGCGCAGAAGACACGCAGTGGAGCTATAGTGTTCCACATGAGCTCTGCCTCGGCAGCGGAGTGGTTGCGCCTGCCGCAGAGGATGGAAACTTTCCTGGCGGGTATGGGAGGTACGTCTGTTTTCAAGCCGAGGTCCTTCTCGCTGGTAGTGGAGTTTGTACCGGTGTCTTTTGACCCGGAGCTGAGCCGCGCCCTCAACACCATCGAGGACGCGAGCGGTCTGGGGAGGGACCAGCTGACGCAGGCACGTTTTATCAAGCCCATTGCGCGACGCCAGCCGGGGCAGGCATCTGCGCACGCAATATTTGGGTTTGCGAGTGCGGAGGCGGCGAATCACGCGATACGCCACTCGCTATTCGTGGACGGGAAGAGGGTCCACGCGCGCAAGCTGTTGGCGGAACCGATACGGTGCCTGAAGTGTCAGAGGATTGGCGTCAATCACGTAGCAGCGACGTGTCCGTCCGGACAAGATGTGTGTGCGAGGTGTGGGGAGGGACATCGCACTGACATGTGTCGCGCCGATGACAGGAGCAGAGCCTGCTCGAACTGTAAAGCGGAGAGGCGGCAGCACTGGGGGCACGGCGCGGCGGACCGCAACTGCTCGGTCTTCAAAGACAAGTTGCAGTTTGCATTGGAACGGAATCCGGAAGCAAAGTATAAATATTTCCCGACAGACGATCCCTTGACTTGGGAGCGTATGGACGCGCCGGCGAGGGACTTGAACAACCAGGCAGCGACGTGGCAAAACGGTAGTAGCTGGGCAGGCGGTTATGCCGCATCCAACGGGCGTGCAACTGCTACGGGCGGCAATAGCGTGCCTAGGGGGTTGCCAGTACAGGCGGCGGCGACGGTGCGCACGCGAATGGGGCCTGGACCATTTGGTGCCGGCGGGAATGACTCTAACATGCGTCAGACGCGGCTTGAGGAGGTGGTAGGGCCGAGACCGCCAGCCGCGGCGGCGGACGAGCAGAGCCAAGGGAGGGGGAGTAGTTTGACGGGGGAGCAAGAGAACGCCGGGGAAAGGAGAAGGGTTGAGGAGACGGTGCGCGGCGTGGAGGGGGAGGTGGTTGACGAGGAGGAGGCTGGATTCCGGGTCATCGAGGCCCGGATAGCGATGCAAAGGGCGGAGAGGGCGAGGAAAGCGGAGGAGCGCGAACGAGGAGGGGGTATGGCCGACATCGTCTTTTCGGATGATGGGGAGAGAGGGCCCGGAACGAGCATGGTGGGGCGGGGGTTGCCCCCGCTGCGCGAAGATGATGATTTACCGGCGACCATTGGTCTCCCATCGACAGCCCGGGAGGTGCCCGTGGACGAACGCCAATGATGCAGGGACCGGCGAACCCCACGCCATCGAATGCGCGACGCCTGCGTATCTGGCAGCAGAACATGAACAGATCGTTGGTTGCGCAATCGGACTTCTTGAAGTCACTTAATCCGAACAGATATGACATCGCACTTATACAGGAACCCTATTACGATTTTAATCACAGATCGCGGACTAACTTATGCTTCACCTCGGTATACCCTACACGACACGACGACAACCCGGGACGCTCGCGCTCCCTGATCCTGGTCAACACGCAGCTCCCATCAGCCTCCTGGTCACAGATTCCAATTGACTCGCCGGACCTCACCGCTATCGAGATTCGAGGTGCTTTTGGTGTCATCCGGTTGGTCAACGTCTACAACGACTGTGATCATAACGAGGCGCTGGACGTCTTGCTCGCATTTCTGCGCGACCCCGCCAACGTCTCAAGGCCGGGCCGACCCATCCAATACATCTGGGGAGGGGACTTCAATCGACACCACCCTATATGGGACGAAATACGTAACCACCACCTATTCACTAACCGTAGTGCGCAGTTGGGTGCAGCCGTTGCTGGACATGATAGCACGGTTTGATATGAAGATGGTGCTGCCGCCAGGGATACCAACCTTGCGCGCGAGTGTCTCAGGGAATTATACAAGGGTGGACAATGTGTTCTGCACGGCGCCCCTCCTCTGCTCATTCGTCTCGTGCGATACAGCGCCGGGGCTGCGCCCGGCGAACGCGGACCACTTCCCAGTGATGTACGAGTTGGACATCGAACCAGCTAGGGTCACCCACACGCCGCGGCCCATGTGGAGGAAGACAGACTGGGACGAGTTTCGCGGTACCTTGGCGGAGAGGCTGACGCACGTGCCGGTAACGGAGGTACTGGATACAAGGGAGCGTGTGGATGCAGCGCTGCGGGAGCTGGATCAGACCATATGGGAGTGCATCAACAATTTGGTGCCCATGTCGCGGCCCTCACCGCACGTGAAGAGGTGGTGGACGGAGAAGTTGACGCAGCTGCAGAAGGAGCTGCAGAGAGCGGAACGGAAAGCGTACCGACACCGGTTCGTCCCTGGGCACCCAGATCACGAAAGGGCGAGGGCGGCAAAACACATCTATCGGGAGGCCGTGAAGCGGACAAAGGACGAGCATTGGGTGGAGTGGCTCGAGGGGCTGGATGCTGAAACGGTATGGGGTGCAGGGCGCCTTGCGATGGGGCCGCCGACCGATGGAGGGCGGACCCGGATCCCAGCACTGCAGAAAAAGGAGCTGGGTGCTGAGAGCTATGAGGAGGTGTCGTCGAATGCGGAGAAGAGCGCCTTGTTGTACAAGGAATTCTTTCCGCCGAAGATGACGGTGTCTACGGTGCCGCCCGACCCAGTATATCCGGCGCCAGCATACGAGTGGACACCCATCTCCGATGTGCTACTGTGTCGTGCGATCGCGCGCTTAAAGCCGTACAAGGCTACCCGTGCCGGATCGTTCGCCAACTGTGTGTTCAAATACAATGCTGACCTACTTGTGCCGTATTTAGGACCAATCTACCGCGCACTCGACGAGCTCGAATATTACCCAGCAGGGTGGAATCACATCGACAGTATAGTCCTGCGGAAGCCCGGCAAGACCAACTACGCGGTCCCGGCAGCATATCGACCTGTATGCCTCACGAAAGACTACGCGCGGCTGTACAACACCATCAAGACCTTACAGCTCGCGACAGAGGCGGAACGCGTGGGGATTCTACCCAGCAACCACTATGGAGCACGGCCGGGAAGGGCGGCGACGGATGCGCTGCACAGGGTGGTGAAAGTGGTGAAAGATGCGTGGAGGAGGGGGGAAGTGGCGAGCGTGCTCTGCATGGACGTGAAGGGAGCATTTCCCAGTGTCGACCTGGAGCGTCTCATGCACGACATGCGGATGAGGGGGGTACCGCGGCAACACACAGAATGGATGGCGCGGAGGTATGAAGGGCGGGAGAGTCGCATTGTCTTTGATGACTACACATCAGAGCCGTTCGCCGTGGAGGGTGGTCTGGACCAGGGAGATCCGGGGTCGGGTATTGCATATCTGATATACAACTCGGATCTGGCAGAAGTGCTGAGTTGCGCAAAGCGTAGCGGAGAGGACGGCGTGGTTTATGTCGACGACAACACCATGATTGCAACGGGACCGGACTACAACACGACGCACGGGAAGCTGGCAGACATGACGGGACGGGCGGGGGGAGTGGACGAGTGGGAAGTGTCACATAACGCGAAGTTTGGGCTAGACAAGTATCAGCTCCTTGATGCAGGGCGGCAGCGGGTACGGGACACCTTCAGGCCGAAGAAGCTGGTGCTGGTCCGCAGATTTGGCATGTGGCTCAAAGGGCACTACATCAAGTCGACGGCATCGGTCAAGTTGTTGGGTGTTCACCTGGACAGGGAATTGCGGTGGGGGCAGCAGGGGGCGGCGGCGGTTGGGAAGGGGCAGGCATGGTTGGCGAAGGTACGAAGATTAGCCAGGGCCTCGCGGGGGATTAAGGCGGGGCCGATGAGGAGGCTGTATTTGGCAACATGCGTACCCCGCATGCTATACGCAGCTGACGTCTTCCTCAACCCGGCAACGGTCAGGGCGCGGACGGCGACGAACTCAGCGGTGATCAGCAGGATGCGCACGGTGCAGAGGGGTGCAGCACTGCTGATCACGGGCGGTCTCTCATCGTCACCTACAGACGCTCTGGACGCATGCGCGGGGCTTTTACCGATACGACACTTGGTTAACAAGGTACGCCAACGCGCGGCGCTACGACTCGCAACCCTCGACACGGGGCACCCCATGCGCGCTGCGGTGGTCAACGCGGCGAAGCGCTACGTCAAACGTCATCGAACACCACTGCACGAATTAATGGATGAATTCAAGATTAAACCACAAAAGATGGAAGAAATAAAATCGATTAGGTACGGGACGGACTGGGAATCGGGTATGGCCGTGAGTATACGGAGCTCGAAGGAGGGGGCGGAAGAAGAACATAAAAACGACAAGGCACGATGGAAAATTTACACGGATGGCTCGGGGATCGACGGCAAGATTGGGGGGGCGGCAGTACTGTATCGGGACGGGGTGGAGGTAGGAGCCAGCAGGAAGAGGCTGGGGTCGGCGAAGACACATACGGTATACGAGGGTGAAGGGGTCGGGGGAGCTTTGGGACTGGGACTGTTGTGGCGGGAGAGAGAAGTGACGGGGGAGGTGACCCTAGCGGTGGACAGCACGGCAGCGATCCACACATCCCAGACCCCGAAACCCGGCCCCTCGCACTGGATCTGGGACATGTGGGACAATTACGTGCGGATGGTCTTGCGGAAGCACCCAAATGCGCACATCACCATACGATGGACTCCGGGACACCGCGGCATAGCTGGAAACGAACGAGCAGACCAGGAAGCAAAGAGGGCGGCGCAGGACGGCGACGCGGGCAAAATCCCGAAGACTTTCCGGGGGACCATGCCGTGGAGTCGATCGGCCAGGCGGCAAACCTACAACGCAGACATGAAGGCGATTGTTGCTTCGGAATGGGCGAGATCCCCACGTCACCAACGCATGAAGAAATATGACCCCTCGCTACCGTCGACAAAATTCGTCGAACTCGCCACGGGCCTCCCTCGCAAACTCGCGGTCATCCTATTCCAGCTGCGCACCGGGCACACCATTCTGAACAAACACTTGCATCGAATCAATCGGGGCCGACTCACCTGTGTGTCCCTGCTGTCGCAGAGAGGACGAGACTGTCCTCCACTATCTCATGCATTGTCCAGCGCACGCCAATGCTCGCGCCGAGCTGCACCGTGTGGGTGGACGGCCGAGCAGGGATATAACGAAGTTGCTGTCCCGCCCGAAGCTGTTGCCGTTATTGTTCCAATTCATCGCCCGGTCGGGACGATACCGCACCGTCTTCGGGGAGCTCCCCAAGATCACAGCGGACGAAGAGTAGATTCAGAGCCAGACGCAGCTCGTGACGTCCCGTCGCACCTCACATCACACAATCCCCTATAATTATCCATTCATTCTTACTTACTCGCATTAATACCTTAGCTTCCAGCGCGCCTTTGGGCCGCGCTCGCGGGACTTCCCCGCTTCGAGTCTACGACTCCTAGTCATGCCGAATTTACAGTTCTGAGCAGAATTAGCATATTAACATAGATACTTACGGTACAAGAGAGGTCCCTAACATACTGTACGCGGTGAGGGGGAAATAAATCTGATTCAAAAAAAAAAAAAAAAAAAACCGTATTCCACTCAAAAATCCATACCCATTCCACTTCTGAATGACAACCAACCAAAATATTCCCCACGGGTTTAAATTGAGAACTGCTCAGACGAAATATTGACCTCTCCAGCCAATCAGTGCTTTACATTTTGAAACGCATGACCTGATTGAATTTCTTTACATTTTGAAACACGTGACCTTATTGCATTCCCTTATGTTTTGAAATGCATGACGATATTACATTCCTTTACATTTTGAAACGCGTGACCTTATTGCACTTCCTTTACATTTTGAAAGGTGTGATCCCATTGTATTCCCTTACATTTTGAAAGGTGTGACGATATTGCTTTGCTTTGCATTTTGAAATGCGTGACCTTATTGCATTCCTTTCCATTTTGAAAGGTGTGATCCTATTACATTCCCTTACATTTTGAAAGGCGTGACAATATTGCATTGCAAGGAACATAATCCATTGTATCGAGATATCATAATCAACGAGGATTGCCTTCAACAACTGGAGGAAAATCAGGTCTTGCCATTTGATATTGAACAAATTCAACATACCTCTGCGAATACCGCTGCAACATCGCGATATGATGCCACAGAGGTGCCGGAGCCGTCCACCAAACCAGATGAATCTGTGCTGTTCCAAAGTATTGTCATCACTGATGTTGATTGTCATGCCTCGTCAAATGAATTGCGTGCAGCGGCACTCCGTCATGTCAAGAAAAGAGGGGGCGGTTATATTCGGATTCCTCATGATCACAGTCCTGAAAATGAATTCAGGAAGGATAGCTTGTTATTTCCAATGATTTATCCCACCCTCTTTCCGTATGGTATTGGTGGTCCTGATGACTCGAAACGAACTGTACCTCTATCCTTGAAACGTCACGTCAAACATCTCATGACGTTATCCGATACAAGATTCCAACAACATCCCTCCTTTTTATTTACCGCATTCAATATTCTGCAACGTCATGAAATGCTTCTGCACACCAGTTTGAAAGTCAAACGTGCCAATTTCGATTATGTTGCTTCACAAATTGCTTCAGTATCCCCAAACTTTACCTGAACAGCTCGTTAATCTCCTACGACATGGGCAGATTATCAAAGCTGGACGTCAGGTTAACGGTGATCTCGGGCGACTTGCTACTGCGCTTCGACGCTCACCGACCGACTTCTGTGGTGGTCTCGATCTTGCTGCCTTTGCAAAGGAGCGGTTCCTGATCAAAAATGCCACATTATCACTTGCTGCCCTCGTTGCTGCGATCCTACACCGTTGTCTTCCGAAACCAGATTCTGAGCGTATCAGCAGTAACTGGACGGATGACGAGCTATCCCAGGCGCAGCTCGAGTATGCAGCCCGGGATGCTTATGCATCACTCCTTCTTTACCATGAGATCAACAGAACACCCTCTCCCACTATCTTGGCATTCTACCCTCAACTGGGCCTCTGTTTCAGAGGAGTACAAGTCTGCAAATTGTATAACTGCCTACTCAAATACCTTCAAGCTGCTGCCTGAGATTCTTTGGGTTGGTAATATCCTGTCCGTCAATAGAACTGCATTCAAATGGCTGGCATTTTGAAAAGCATGACCTGACACAATAGAGGTGCGTTCAAATGGCCGGCATTTTGAAAAGCATCTCTGGTCCCTACGGAAAACTGTACATCAATGGATACCTCAGCTATCTGCCACTGCAGGGCTGACATTAATAGAGAGTTTGCGCAGAGCCACCAGTATAACTGGTGGCTGCTCTCTCGGGCGCACATGGCAGTCGTTCAGCCTGAACTAGCCACCATGCAATCCTCTCCACAGGGGCTATATATGGTGGCTCGAAGACCCTGAGAGATGTGCTGGCGGCAGAGAAAAAATAGCCACCGGTTGATCTGGTGGCTCTGCGCAAAACTGTCTAATGTGGTCGTCTGCAAGAGACTACCGAAACAAGCCAATCGGCGCAGGCGCAAGCCACTTTTACAAGCCAAAAAGTGGACACTGGCCAGAATTTCGCGTGACACCCCCCAAAATTTCACAAAAATTCCGACCGCAGAGCGAAAAATTTGACTTTTTTTGCGTTTTTCAGGCGGTTTTGGGCGCCGTGTGAGTTTGACAGAGACCGCCGTGACGTGTGACCTCGACCAAATTTCGAAATCGACAAGGGGCTGCGTGACGCGGGACTGTCGATTTGAATGGAAAAATACAGGCGCCATACGCATCCATCGAGTCACGTGAAACGTGACTGATGGGTGACAGTAACATGGGAAAGCGCGAAATCTTGAGAGGCAAAAAATAAAATTGTTTTTTCCGAGGTCCAGACGAGAACCGAAGAAAAATACGAGTTTCTAGCTATGAACAAGCTCTCCGCTGTCGCAAATCTTCCACCCATCAAGGCGGAAGGGTTCGATGACCTCGATATTTTTTGTTGGCCCATGCCGCATCTGCTCCGTCAAGCCCGCAAAAATACGCATCTGCAAACCTCATCGACCGGCACGCAAAACAGCGCATGGAGGCAATTGGGACTGCTTCCAGAGCTTCAAGCATGTTCCTCTCCATGTCTTCCTCCTTCGACGACGGTGGGAACATCCGGTAGATCCGTTTTGCGTAGCCCCAACATTGCTCAATAAAATTGAGCTCCGGGTGATACTTTGGGAAGAAAATGACCTCGTAGCCCCGCTTCTCGCAGTGCTCTTCCAGGACCGACTTCTGGGCCAGAAAGTCCGGTTCCGAATAGAAGATCTTCTTCATACAACAGTTGACCGATGTGGTGTGGCGGCATCTAATTGCCATCGCCGTCATGATTCCGAGCGAAGTGTTTAGCCAGGGAAAGGCCCGATGGGCCTGCGAGTATATGGGAGTGCGAGCGAGTGCCGAGGAGGCACATACATGAGCTAGTATGTACAATACGAGATTTTTAAACAGGTGAAGGGTGGGTGGGATAGCAAAATAAGAGCGCTGGCGAGACCAAGTGAGAACTACAAACAGTTGTAAGTGAGGGACTGCATACCTGGCGAGACCGAGTGAGAAGCTGAGGTTCTACTCGGCTCGCCAGGGTTTATATAGCGTGCGGCCAATGGCCCCCGCGTTGCGATGGCCTGGACCTCGAGCCCTTGTTCAGTTGACTGAGACAAAGGCGGTCAATGCAAGTCCCGAAGGACAAAAGCTAGCCGCTTACCCGAGGGAGCTGTGATACCCGAGAGGTGGTCGCGCTCCTGCGTCCTCGTCGCGACCTGAGTCGGTGAGGACTTCTCGGGTAAGCTGCTGTTGCGGGACTGCGTGCAGAGACTTACTCGTCAATTAGACTTGAGTAAACCTCGTTTTAAACCCGATTAAAGCTGTTGCCACACTGAGCTTTGATTTTCTTTCCGGAGTCCGAGTGTGGTGCTGGAGCATCGGCGGCATCGATAGCTGCGTATGTACGCGGTTTAGAGGGCCAAGATTGCGAGTGGCAAGGCAAAGTAAAATTGTTAAGCGCTCATATCACATGAGCACGTGACCGTACAATTTCCTTTTTTGGCAACGCGAAATTTTGGACCTGAAAACACATTCGTGTGAGCAGCATGCCAGACAATTCATGGATCCTCCTCCTTTTTGATTGCGAGATGCATGTCGATCTGTGCAGATGGACAAGAGTTGATGTGGGTGCCATCCATCAATCCAACGGGGTCCTCAAGAAAGGAGTAGAACTTGGAATTGGATCGGATGGGCTCCAGGATGGGGTCGTTCGGTAATGGAAGCCGTACATAGTGGTTGTAAAATGCAGGAGATGTGATAGCGAATAGAACTCGTCGAAAGTACCTTGACAAATGTTAGATGAATTCAGTTAAAGGGAAGATGAAAGTTACTTTGATATAGTCTTGTTGGAGCGTTGGAAACGCTCGCCAACGTGGCGAATGGACAGTCCAGTCACACAGGTATACAGAAAGATTGCCACCTGTTCTTCGAGCGTGATATGCCGCGAGTCCGTCAATCCCGTCCGAAGCTGAAGTTGGGCCACAAGACTGAGAAAGACATGTACTCTCATTCCGAGCTCCGATTTAATCCTGTCTGGATGTCCTACAATCAGCTCATCGACCCAGGCCCTTCCGCTCAAGGCAGAGGTATGATAGTCCTGTTTCCAGTATAGCGGAGTGGGATAGAGGACGGCTGCAAGATGAATAATGTGCCAGAAGTAGGCAGCTGCAAGGAAGAGGCTCAGCCGTATGGCCTGCACAGACGCCGGCGGCATAGAACGCATCTTTACGCGTCGCGTGAGTAGAGTTATTTGCTGTCACGTTGAATCACGCGCAGGGTTTATAAACACCTGTTTATAAACATGTTTACTAATATGCATTATAAACAGCACCGTACTCTAGTGGTGCTGGGGAAACGTTTTGCAGGGGATTGGGAGCACTGCGTATGGTGGGAGTCGCGCGCCGAAGAAAAGGTCGGACTTTGGGTTGACACAGGCATGCGGGGTGAAAAATAGGTATCGATATGCACTCGATGGTTCAGGCCAAAACCTGTCGCAGGTGATTGTCTTAATACAGCGCCAGAGCACTACCAGGAATATGTTCTATTGGGCCAAATCATGAATATTACTCTCCTTCTCCACTGAAGAGCCATTTTACTCTCCAAAAAAGCTGCATTGTATAAAAAATTTACCCATCCCGATCCATCAGTGTGCAGTTCGGGGCCCGGCAGCACCGGGAGCAAAGATATATAAAAACAGGTATGGGGGAACCATTTGGGTGCGGTGCGCCGCGCTGTGTCATGTTGATGGACTGTATCACTCTCGAAAGGGAAGAAGGCCGCTTTGACTGGCACACGAACAAGGCTCAATCTACACCGGTTCTCACGTAAACGGTACCACAACATGTATCTACATATTTAACACGCGGACGGATGATGCACCTCTCACTCAACTGGGGGAGATAAGAAGCTGGATTCGAGATGGAAAACGTCGCGTCGCGTTCATTGTTGGGAATTTTTACAATGAGCTTGTGTGCAGTAAAATTGTTTCCGAAACCGAGGACATGTGTGTACTCGCTCTTTTCAATGATAATCACCACGCCCTAAAATGCCCCCCAGACAACGTTTACCACGTATCCGGCGGCCCTGGCATTTCAGAACGATGTTTGGAGATTGATCTGGCAGTATTTGCCATCGGCCTCGCGATGGGAGGTATGCTTCACTGTCCAGCGGACTCCCAGGATCTGACATGGCTGAGATTACCACCCGGCAGCCTTACAGACGACCCCGCACAGTTGCCGAGATCGTGCGCGAAAACTCCGACAAGCTGACTATCACTTTCCTCACGGATATGCCGGAATGCACCCGGAATACGATTATTGTGGGAACTATCGGATTGGGAGTCTCCTGGCCCATTTCAGCGGAAAAAGGCTTTCAACTGAAGTTCGTATGAGTTCGGGCACTGGTGGTAAGACCTGTTTCCTGTTCCAGAGAAGGGCTGCGGGTTGATAGGCAAGCGCATATAGGAAAAATGAAGAATGAACCGTGACCAACACGCCCGGCTCTCCGTCTCGGATTTTCGTCGGGCATTCTCCGTAGAGGATTCCCGCTACCGTAAGGTACGGGTCTTATAGGGAGCATGATTTTTGGATTTTGGCCGTGCATCACATTTTGGTCAGCAGTTTTCGCATAAGCACATTTCCTCCCCGCCAGAATGCTTCGGCTTTGCCTGTTGCCGATGATTGGCGCATAATGCTGCTGATGCTATATCCGACTCTCCCGGACTTGCTTCTTGACCGTTACAATGCGGTCCGTTTCTCGTCAACAATTTTTCATTCAGCCAATGTCTGTCCACCACTAGGAGCAGTATTCTTTAGGTTTTAAAGAGCATGGATTTTGGCCATGCATTACATTTTCGTCAGGAATTTTCGCGTATGTAAGAATCGGGTTTCTCTCTGACGGCTTGTATTGCCGAGTGACGTGAGGTGACGTGGCATTTGTGTGGCAGCTGCATTCTTGGCTGCGTACGTCTACTGCTCTTTCCTTCCTCCCACCACAACCGCTACCTATGGCTCCCTCCGCAACATTCTGCAACATCCCGCTTTCAACCTCTGTAAATCCTTCTCTGTTGCTCTCTTATCTCCCTTGATTGGTTGTTGACTGCAGGAATCCCGGCTCCCCAATCCGTTGCCTCCGGTGTTCTGACCCTTCCCTCCGGCAACAGTGTGTGCTCTATGTACACGAAGCTCTCTGTGACTGCTAGTCTCACCTATGATCTTGTTCTCGGCCGTGATTGGCTTTTCTTCTGTCGCCAAACTCTGCCACATGCTTCGTTCCATCTTTCGTCGGGAATCGTCCATCCTGACTACAGTCATCTGGTATATATACATCACCTCGATTTAATTCCGTCTTATAAATCCCTTCTATACCTGGTCCATCTCATCCTGCCCGAGATCCTTTCCCTACACCTATGGATCTTGATCCCCCACTGTTGGGTCTCGGCGATGTTGTCAACACTTCACATGGTATGTTTCTCCACGAATCTTGGTTTGTTCTATGCTCATGATTGTACCACTTCATGGATGTAGTTGTATCTGCGATGAGCCCTCGGGTTGCTGCTGTCGATCTACGTCCGGTTGTATCCCATCTGCTATACCCATGAATCAAATGACAGCTTTGAACCCCTTGCGTGATATATTACTTGGACATCATGTTACCCGCTCCTGTATCTCCATATTTCATGCTGATCTCCCAACGATACAACGATCCCTTGATTTACATGCCATCCCCCATGCCGGTTTGACTCTGATCCAATGCCGATGTCTTCTTCTCCATCATATCATGACTGGGGCCTGTGCCAACCATGTGGTGGATGCCAATTTGACTCCACTACCAGATCGTTCTGCTTGCGTGCACTGTGTCAGGATTCTGAGTCGGCTGCAGATATGTCCAAAGCTGTATTCAGTAACATTCTCGATGCAGAGAACAAAGAAATCTCGGTTGAAGTCTGTGCCATATAGCTGCTGCTTTAAATATTTCGGTATCTGGTGATCACAACCTCCGCTTCAAGGTACGCTCAGCCACTGGGAAACATGCCGAGGGCCTCAGATCAGCAGGCACCGACATCTGTTCATCAGCATCTAATGCGAATTTTTTTCAAGTCGTTTGAGAGTTATCGTAGGCCTTTTCTTCTGTCCATTGCTGCTTTACATTGCATTCGGGTTCCCGCAAACGCAACTAATGATTTTCTCTGTTCTCTGATCACTCAGCATTTGTTGTTGGGACACTGCAGTCAATTTTCGGGTCCCATCCTTTCGCTCATTTGCTCGCGTATTCCGAGTCGACCACTGACTTATTTATTGAGCTCCAATACACTGAGAAATATTTCCCCGAGCCCTGTGATGCGTCCAGCAACGACGAGCACGACCTGGAGCTCATCTACGGCTCATACTCCACTCCAAAAATCAACGAGCTGAGTTCACACCTTCCTTTCGTTCATCCTATCTCGGATTTTGAGCCCGTGCCCATTACTGAGATGATTATCGAGCTGATTTTGAAGCAGGAGACCACTCAAGGCGTCGATTTCGAGGCGATCGCGTCTGCGGCCCAGCACGATCCTAGTGTCTGCGCCCACGAAAATTTTGACGAAGATCTGTGCACCATTTGCGAACTTTACACGGAGCAACCCGAGTATTTGAGCCCAACTGAGCCTTCTAAACGAGCTAAGTCACAGCCTTTCTTCTGGCGGACATCTTGCGCTCAGGATTTCGTCCCAGAGTTACTTGACACGCGCACCGAGTCGCATGCGCCGATCGGACCAACGGATGTTCCACCAAGCTACCAAGAAGCGATACTTATTTCAGAGCCCAGTTTTGCCTATGCGCGCCCTAGGATCAGAGCTGAGCTTTCCATAAATCCCCCTTCTGCATCTGTTTTCCATCGCGATGTGCGCTCTTCTCGCCGTACTCCCACATTTTTACTCTTTGATTGGGTCGTTCCTCCTTGCCGAGTTGCATGCTGATCACAATTTCGAGGCTATAGCACAGAATAAGTCGATTTTGAAGCTCGGGCCTCACGGCGCAAATCTACCTGCGGACCACGATTATACACGGCGATATCACTCGAATTATACCAAAATCTTTATTCAAGCTGAGCCGCGCCCACCCGATAAGCCCTCTAATTTTATTTTACCACTTACCACATCCATTCCATCTCTGGTTACTGATTTTGGCTGTTTCAGAGGGATTCCGAGGGCGAAATCCAAAGTACCCCCCTCTGTGGAAGTGCCTATTGGCACGCTCGTCGCTTATATGGATCAAGGCGTTGCGCGCGAGGTTCTCGTTGAGCATTAGAAGCCACATTTTTCCTATTCTACTCATCTTCTCCATCATTCTGACCCGTTAACCTCTCCCCCACTTTTCTCTAGTTCTACGATGATCTGATCGCTTCATCGCTCATATTCACGCGTCGAGCGCATCCTCGCGGAAAAATTGGGTCATTCCTATGGCTTCGAGATGCCGGGAAACGGCCTCAAGTTGTGCCCAGGGTTTGCCGCTCGGCGTGTTCGGTTTTATTCAGTCTCCTGATCGATTTGCAATCACCTTTGGAATGGCGAAGTTGCCAGCTTACCTGTCTTTGGAATCTTTCCTCCAGTGTCTCTTGCGCATACCTCGAACGAAAGCGCGCTCTTGAATAATGGCAATTCCTTCCAGTCATCCATCGAGGCCATCGTGGGGCACGGGGTTCAAAATGCCATTGTGGGGCAAGGGGTTCAAAATGTCATGGTGAGGCACGGGGTTCACAATGCCATTGTGGGGCATGGGGTTCAAAATGTCATTGTGAGGTGCGGGAAACTATCTGATTTGCTGAATGTATACATTATTACATAGAGTGGAGCCGGTGGGCTATAAAAGGCCAGAACGGCTTCAAGCTCACAAAACAGGAGCCTGTGAAGAGGATTAGCGCGGGGGAATTTATGGAGGGATTCTTTGTGGATGAGGATAGGGGAACGTTTGAGTGGATTCCGCTTTTGCCGGTGAACTTATCCTGCCGTTATCATATCCGCTACCGCGTACTGAGTTTTATTAGGACCCACCGCAGTCGCCCGCGCAAGGGGAGACACAGAAACGCCCAGCCAACGCACAGGTAATCTTTCCTTTCTGTCTATATCGTATGATTCCGGCTCTCACACCATCCCATCCCTTGTCTGCAACACAGCAAGTGAGTGAGCGATTATTCCCTCCTTCCCCGCATAATGCACCCATTGAATAAACTTTAACTAAGCCTCGAGCATCTCCCGTGCCTGCGTTCAAGGCAGCCCCTGTTATTCATTCTATCCAACTCTACTTTCCGCGCACGTGCTAACGGTTTGATGCAGCACGTAGTCAGTGCAGGGCAGTTAGCGGAGAGCCTTTAGCTCTGCATGTACGTCCTGCGTTCTTTGATTTCACTGTGGCTGATATTTCAAATAGGATTCAGCCCCTCTGACAGTGCCTCGATCAAGGGGACGGCGAAGATGGTTTTGGGCCGGAGTAGCCGAAGCCGGAACAGAGACAGCACGCCAGAGTGCATGCCGCTACCGGTGCGAGACCTCGACAAAGCCGGAGAGATTGAGATGGAGAGGGTCGTTAAGCAATCGAAGACAAGCCAGGAGGACAGTGCTGGCTTTCACACCCCGGACATGGACGACAACGACGGTCTGGAGCTGCTGTATCCGGACCCGAGCCCGCCACAGTCCCGCAGCCAGTCGACAGCACGATTCATTCAGGGCAGCAGATCCTCATCCCGGTCGATGTCTCAACCTGCCTCAGCACTCTCAGCTGCGCGTTTCACGCCCGAGTCTTCTATGCTCTTCACCGGCGCACATCCAAATCCCGATTTACTGGCGTCACAATCGTCGGTGCATGATTTCCTCCAGCCGTCATCGCAGCAGCAGCTGGTGCGCTCCCCGAACCAACAGCTCCTTTCCCTCGCAGTCGTGGGGGGACGAGATGTGTGCTTTGCGCGATGAGGTGGTGGCGCTAAGGGCGGAGCTCGCGGGGAATCATGCGCCGGCAATGCAACTGCGCGAGAGCGTTGCCATGGAGGCATCGACGTGGCGGGCATCAAGGAGACACGCCTGCAGCTCATCCAAATAGAGGCCGGGATTCGCATCCAGCAGGGCCGTAAGGTAATTGAGATCCCCCATATCAAGGAGTCGAGGGCGGCCGCGCGAGCGAGCGTGAGGATTGGAAGTCTGCCCATAGTCTCGATACCAGCGGAGCACATTGTAGACTGTCCTCTCGCTACAGCCCGCCAACTCTGCTATCTCTGCTGCTGTCTTGTGGTGCTCATAGCGCCAGGAGATGATGCGATCCCGCAGTTGGGAGGTTAACTGTTGGCCGGGCATAGGGAGACGGCGAACACGGTAGGAATTGTGGGGGGAGAACCTGTAGAGAAACACGGCTCTTATCTACTTATCTGTCCTGCCATCTGCGCGGACGCCGCGTTGAGCCAAGCGCGACCGCCTCGAACCTCGTGCCAGGAACGGTGAGCAGGAAATCGTGACGAAGTCACAAGTTTGGTCGAAATTTGGTCGGAATACACTGGGACAAACACGGCTCGGAGAAATCACGACTGCAATCAATTATGCAAGACCCTGTAACACCTACCTTCCGGTTCAATCGTATTTAACCTCGTTGGATGTAAACAATTCTGTTTCCTTTTGCTCACATGCACATTATGATCGCGGACATCACTTTGTGATAATAGCATGGTACACTGAGTCCTAGTAGGGCTCCGAGCCGCCCGGCCAGTCGACGGGACGGGTCGGAAAACGGCCCGTCATATTCGATCAACGGGGGTCACCCGTCCGTCGAGGGTTCAACCAGGAGGGGCCGACGGACGGGTCCCGTCCGTTACACCCGTTACGGCCGTCGCCGGGGAAATTTGCTGAATAAAATGGTATTCTCGAGTCTTTCCCACCCTGCATGAATCACAAACATGATTGGATAATTTCAACACACAGAGGTATGCTACAACTCTTCAAATGCCTTCGCCTTCGCCTTCTCTTGCTTCTTGGACGCCTCCCGAGCCAAACGTAACTGGCATCACTCTACGACGTGTTTTGACAGGGAATGACAGCGATCATATCCAGGCCCTCTAGATTTGCCTGCTCGCTGGAGCTTTCCGATGCACCCCGGGCTGTTGAGCGGGGGAATCCTCAACTGCATAGAAAACAGCGACGGACAGATTGCAAACACGAAAACATGCATGCCAAACTATCCAGGATCAGTTTGCTGCCATGTTGAAGCTTTACTTCTGAGAAAACAGAGTGCTTGGGGAATTAGTGGACAGTACAATGTGTACATCAGATTTTGACTTCTTGTAAATTTCTTGAGTCCCCCTTGAAGTTCTCTGAATTTCCCGCATTCTTTCCTTATATGATTTCTTCTTCGCAACTTCCCCTTCTGGCGACCTGGAAAACCGGCATGATATGAGAGTGGGAGAGTAGTGGGCTTCGTGGCGCAGATAAATCACATCTTTTTTCCAGAAAGCCCTTAGCACCGATACATGTCTGTTGGGACCCGTCACCCGTCGACGGCCGGGGACGGGTGTTCCCGTTGACGGGTCTACCCGTCCCGTACCCGTCCGTCACGAAACGATGTCTGATCGCTTGCCGGACGGGTCCCGTCTCCGTCAGACGGGACCCGTCGCCGTCGCTGACGGGGACGGGTCGGAGCCCTAAGTCCTAGCCTCTAGACGGACGCCGCTGTCGATGGGGAGGACCCCTGATAGACCCTTTCGAGCCTAGCCCCCGTGCCGGACAAAATTTCGGCGATTTGGGCACCAAACCTAGGTCCCTGACGGACAAAAATCGAGGGTCGAGAATGAAAATCCTAGGTCACGGTCCGGACAAAATTGAGGCTTAGGGTCCGCGAGAAAATTTCCGATGCAAATCGACCAGTTGGGCGTTTTTCACTTCAAAAATCAGCAGCTCTGATGAAAACCACGCAAAAACGGGGCTCGGTGAAAGTGACACCAGTGACGCCAAGTGACGCCCCCCTGACTGACGCCCCCACTGATTTTGGGGGCATCAATTCTGTCACATCACGCATGGAGTTCCGCCCTCATCACGCATGGAGTTCCGCCCTCAGTGCCGCCCCCACAGATTTTAGTCAAGCATCAATTTTGGTGAACATAACTGCACAGTGCCGAAGGTGTTATACAATGTTTCAGAGAGAAAATACACAGTCTAAGTATGTACTAAGTGAAAGATTTGGATAATAGGTAGGACAATGTTTGTTGAAAAGTCAATCGCACATCAAGGGAATGCGACTGGACTGGTCAATCCTTCTCTGGTATTTGTTTCTCTGGTATTTGTTGAGCTGTGTGAATGAAATCAGCCAAATGTCTGCACTCGCCGCAACCGGACGCACCTTGAGGTGTATTCAAAAGTCCTTTCGAAGTTGCCCCATTGTCGAATGCATGGTCCGCTGTGAAGTTGAAGAAGGTCCACCTCATGGGACATAGGCAATTTGGTTGATTTCTCTTCTTTCCTTCTCTCGTGTCCCTCTGCCCCCTGCAAATCTGCAAGCTCCCTATCGGCAAGCGCAACAAGTCAGCTCGAGAAGACACTCCTGGGCTCTATTTTGACCTCCGTTTTCGTTTCAATTGTTTGCATGGTCAATCAAAAATATCTTCAAGCCTACCGCAAAATAATCTTCAAGTTGGCACGTCAAGCCCGTGGGCATGTTTCCTCCAGCAACGCAATGCGGCTCGGATCCTGGAGTCATTTGGTGAAAGTTTTAGTTCGTCAATATGGCTTAGGGATAAAACCGTCCGTTTTACGCCCACGGGTGTAAAGAATGCGCCGTATTTTTCCCTACGGTACGGGTTGACCCGTCCGTCAGGGTCTCGATTGGCGAGCCAAACGGGACGGGTCCCGTACGTACCGTAGGTTTACGCTCTAGGGGTCGTCCTCGTCTCTGTCAGAACCCCTAGAGCAAGAAGACGCGTCATGTTGGTCAATGAACAGCAAGAGTTGCCTTTGGAGTTGCCTGTTTGTTTCAAGAGGTGACTTCTTTTTACTGTCTGCAGATTAAACAAACCAGCAATCAATCCAGATTATGCATTGAGATGCCCATTGATTGATCAAACTTCATATGGTGACTGAACGAGACAGAGAAAGTGTGTCAGATATTTCTCAGCTGCCTCGGTGTCACGACTCGAGTAATTTGCAGGGTATTTGAAACATCTTCAAGCATGGCACTGAATCGTATTCGTGGGCTTGAATCGTTGATAAGTTTGAGAAATAAACAGATCGCAGATCGGTTTGAGCCTTGAGGGATCTTTATAAGCAGGCAACTAGACAATTGAGGGAAAGCGTCAATTGAATCGGACAGTATTAGAGATGTTCGGGGTTGTGATGGGCTTGATGGGCCGTGGGAGCAGAGAAGGGAGGTTGCTACGGGGGAAACAACGAAGACGATTGAGGCCCAAGGAAGAGGCGAGGAGATGAAGGTGTGGTGTATTTGGGACGGGTTTACGTTACCGTCTTCTTTTCATGTATAGGAGCTTCAGCTTGAGGCTGGTAATACAGCGTGTCTTGCGGCGAGAGGATGTTCAGGACGAAGTGTATTCTTCTGGTGACTCAGAACTGAAGCGTTGCTGGGATACTTTCCGTACTTACGGGCGTGGGGAAAAGAACACACTGTTCTTGCAAGTATTTAATTTTTTGACTACTTGCTACTACTTCACGTATTCATCTGTATCTAATTATGTGAATTTATTGAGACTGAATGCAACCTTTATGTTTACGCAAGAACAACAAAGTTTTCATCCAATGAGCCTACTTTATTCAGCAACGAATGCAATCCAACCACTCTTATTGGTTCATCATTTGATTTTCGCCATGCTCTGAAGATGAGTACATGAGTGATGGTGCATCTGCAGAATTGTATGCAGATTGTTTAAATGACAACAAGCCGTGTTTTCTGATTTCTGAATTGCAAAAAGAACCTCGGTAGCGGGCCGTGCCGCTTGTCGGCCTTACCTGCACAGAAATTCAGGCAGTGGATGGCAGATCGGAGGCCTCCTTTTAATGTGTTAAGTGTAATATGCACCAGATCCTACGGGATATACATGCTGACATTTGAATATAATCTTCCCAATAGACTTTTAGAGAAGCTGGATGTACTAAACTGCTTCCTGCACTGCAAATGTTGAGTCAGAGGCCTCCGATGTACCAGAATTTATATTTGTGGATGTGGGCCACTCTGAATTGGTCAGAGCTGCAATAAATGCAGTACTTGACACGAGGATTTAAGCGGAGGCACCAAAGCCGGAGAGGTGAAGCAGTGAAGCAAGCGAGTCGGAGGCCTCCGTTGGGCCTTCGCCTTTTATCTCTCTCTTTATAAAATTACGGGTGTCTGTCCAAAGCCTTTTAAACTCCGCTTTTGGACTTTCCAACCCGCAGCTTTGTAGGCGCCATAGCGCCCGCCGCCGCCTTTGGCATTGCACTACTTGCATCTCTCTCTTATAAAATTACAGGTGTCTGTCCAAAGCCTGCACCACCGGATTTCGGCCATCAGCCTCAACACATGCCCCAAAATGGCATTTTGAATGCTGTGCCTCACCGTTGAATGGTTTAATTCAGCCGAGAGCAGGAGGGATAAGGGAAGCACTTGACATATTTAAGGTTTGAATGGATCCTGCGAGATATTTGCATTTTAAACCACATGCCCTGGACTGGCATTTTGAATCACATGCTTCATAATGCCATTTTGAACACTATTGAATGGTTTAATTCACATTTGAACCACATGCCCTGAAATGGCATTTTGAAGCACATGCTTCTTTAAAAAAGACATATTATCTATCTCTTCTTCATACAACACCACAATTGCATATTATCGGTCATCTTCATGCTCAAAAGACCCGAAGAGGATCTAATATAACCACGGAGAAAATTGAAATGTCAATTCAGAAAGGTCAGTTGGCACATTTCCTGTCGCCGCGGGAATCAATTCTTTCGACCACGGAGTTAATTTCCCGCCGAGCTATCGCACTTCAGAAGCGCCGTGAACACCTGTCGCACCTTCATTCCAACGTTTTCGAAGCCCATGTGCGCGCCGCTATTCGCTTCGAGCAGGAAGACGCCGATACTATTCGCGACTTTAATTTCCAGCGCGGAGATCTTGTGTGCTAATGCGGAACACTGCCATAGATAAGTCATTGAATAAGCGAATGCGGAAACGATATCTTGGACCCCTCATCGTCGTGTCCAGAAATCGTGGTGGCGCCTACATCTTGTGCGAACTTGATGGCTCTATCCTACACTGGCCTATTGCGGCCTTCCGTGTCATCCCGTACTTCGCACGCGAGAAAATTCCCATCCCTGACCTCGACCACCTCATCGATATTTCCACCGAGCGCTTGCGCGAATTGGAGGATTCCTTGCTCACAGACCCCGCGGAAGACGACCCGGTAGCGCCAGATTCCGATGATGCCGCACCCGAGCTCGATACCGAGTAACAGTTCCAGCCCAGAGTCCACAGAGTGCGCATTTCAGTAGGGAGGACCTACCCTATTCCGCTTTTGCATCCACAGTTTTACTCTATTTTACAGACCGAAAAATCCAAAATTTCCCCGCAGATTTACTCTATTCCGGACCGAGGTCACCCCAAGTGACCGGGGCCTGGTTAATTGAGCAGAAATCAATCGGAATATGGATCCGCTGAGCCGCGGGGAAGCGCGCGCAGCCTACGACTCAGCAATATCACGTCAAGTGAATTTCGGGGATATTAGGTGAGGCTGTGTTAACCCTAGCTGAAGAGAGTTAGGGTCAATCAGCTAGGGTCAGCGCTCTCAAACTCGACCGTTGCTTCTGCTACCCCCCTCATGTGTGGTATCAATCAATTCCAAACACGAAATAGAACCCAGCCGGAACATTTCCGAGGTGAAAAGACGCAAAACTGTCGGATTCTTTCTGAGAGCCCAAAATTGATGGGATGTCAGCCACCGATGTCCAACTGATGCCAATCCCAGCCGTGTACCGGTCTGATCTGGAATCCCATCGAGCGGCGCATTGGGTACGTTCCCCGCATCCCTTGATTTAATATGGATCCGCTGAGTCGCGGGGAAGCTCGCTCGGCATAAGACCTCAGCAGTATCACGTCAAGCTGAATTTCGGAAAATATTAGGTGAGGCTGCCTTTTACTTTCTGCACGGACAGGGCAAGCCATATAGTGATGGGAATTGTGGCTATGTTGTTTGTCTATATTATTAAGGATGGACACGGGTATACCCGCGGGTACCTTCCGGCCTACCCGTACCCGGACCCGCGAAAACCGTACCCGTATACGGGTCGGGTTTAAAACCCGTACGGGTTACCCGCGGGTCCTCGATGCACCCGCGGGTCCCCAAACCCGTCGGGTATACCCGCGGAATTCCAAGCATAAATAATGTTTCTATTGTCGATACAGTGCGATAAAATGTTGACCGAAGGTACGTCCACACTCTCACAACAACCAATGCCTCATGGGTCATAAGAGTAGGCAGCTATATTGTTTTCTGCTGTATGTAGTTTGGATTTTGAATGAACATCTCTCTTTGTTTTGTTTTTTTTTCACGAGGGACGACGTGTAATCGTACAAGGTAGGAAAGAATCACCGTGATGGTTCTCGGCAATGGGGTTGACTATACTGAGTTATAACCTCCGATAACCGGCCGTAAGTAACGGGTTTAAGTTCCGTAAGGATTTATCACCGGGGATAGCGCCTGTCTTATAAGCCCCCAGAAAATCTTACAAGCTTATTCGGCTGTATAAACACCTATACTAATTTATCTCTACTAAAGACTTTTTCCAACGCTGGGAGCAACATCTTGTGAAGGCTGGATTTTTCTGCCTGCTTACGTGCGGGAAAAATAAAAATTTTGGAGCTCAAAACCCGCGGGTACACGGGTCGGGTACGCGGGTTGAGCACGGGTCTGAGATCGCGACCCGTACCCGTACCCGCCCACACCCGCGGGTACAACCCGCGGGTATACCCGCGACCCGTGTCCATCCTTATATATTATCGGGCAGCCGCCGTGGAGACCAACTTTGAAGTCACAGGATTGCCTATTATGATCTGCAGAAATCATAAACAACGAGTGTTGGACACTCTCTTCGTACAGTTGGTTGACCCGCCTAAAACTATTGAAGTGCCCGGGCTGCCTACGAATGTGGTTGCATTGCCTCGGTCTACCAAGAACATATGGTGTGCGTTGCCTGATGATATGGTGGTGAACATTGCTCGTGAGCAGGTTTTAGTATTACCCAACTTCGCAATGACGGATTATGCTTCGCAAGGGAAAACAAGAGCCTTCAACGTAGTCGACCTCAACAACTGCAGAACTCATTTTTCCTGATCCAGAGTCAAACTCTCACAAAAGGCGCAAAGTAACTGTGAATTCGCCACAGGGAATTTCTTGGGATAATCAAGACTATAGCTGCGCTTATGATGCTTTGTTCACTTGCATGTTCAATATTTGGGTGGATCATGAAGCCAAATGGACTGCCAGATTCAACGACACTGGCCCCGTATACTTCTCTGTTAGCCAAGGGCTTTACAGATGCGTCTCAAAAAATTCGTAAACTGGAGCAAGCCCGAGACGTTGTCAGAGCGGCATTGAGTTCGAAGTATCCTGCTTATTTTCCCTCTGGCCCTAGGTTGACAGCATTAGATCGATTGACAGAGACCATGTTCCGTGGCAGCTATTGGGGAACAGATACCACGAGATGTACCCATCGCGGTTCCGTCGAACGTGTTCAAGCGCGAGGGTCTCCTGTTAGGAGAAATGTCGTTGTGGACAATGCGTTACGTGCCAGATCTGGAACTAGATATTCTCTCTCCCATTGGATTTCCGAACAGAAGGTATATCGCTCAGGGTCCGACTGTGCAGACTGCGGACGTGGAACCTTGACGTTTGTATCGGTCAACAAGCTTACCAACTTGCTGTATTTTCTCTTGCCGATACCGGGATCCGACTAGACCCTGTGTTTCACATACCCGTTGGAAACGTCCAAGTCAAGTATGTGTTGCGCGGTTTAGTATATTCCGGGGGATCTCACTTCACAGCTCGAGTGATCACCTCCACCGGCAGGATATGGTATCATGACGGGATTGAAACCGGTTCTTCCTCTATTTTTGAGAATGATCTGGGAGTAATTCCACCTACCTTTCTGAATACCTGTGTCCGGCCCAAGGACCACAAACTAGGGTAGCTATCAGGTTCCAGCATCAGTGGTGCGCACTGCCTGAGCTAAAATTTCCACCTGGGGCGGTGGTATGTGTCAATGTTACAAAGCACAGCAAGGAGGGCTGTACAGAGACCTGGGAGGACATATACACACCTCTTTTTTCATTCCACTTCCTCTTGCGCGGCTTGCGCGGCCATCAAATTTAGCCGAAAGCACTGCCACCATCAATCTCCTTATTTGGAAGTGCTTCTGCGGCGTTTCGTTTCGGCAACAGCGGAGTGACTGCGGATGATCTTGGACCCACAAACCATCTCTGCACCTTGTCTGCACCATGACTGCACTCGAGTTTGCCTTCATCGCTCTGTTTCTTCTGGGTATGGACACCATCACTGGCTTGCTCCCCCGAGCGGCCAGTATGATACTTCTGGCCCTCTCAATAATCGCAGCTGAGTTGCTGCTCTACTGCCCACAGCATAAAGAGAAACTCGGATTATCATGTAAGTTAATCGGTACCATGTGTTATGCACTCGACCTATTTGGCTCTACCGCATCAGTTTCTGGCAACAATGCGGACACTTTGTGGTTGTCTAACCTCCTTGCCGCGTACTGTGCACGACCGGAACTTATGGCATTTGAAGGATACACTCCCAAGGTCGAGATAGAAAATGAACAGATATGTCAGAGCCTCCATCCAGTACAGCCCTTCTTTTTGCTTAACATCCGCAGTCATGGATTTTGAAACGAAGACAAAAAAGTATTGCATTCAGTCACCACATCAGCCATCACCAATGCCGTCGGGCATTTTGATGACTATTACCAGCCTCCCAAGCGGCAGGCCCCGGAAGGTGTTGTGCGTGACTTTCATCGTGGAGGAGGACGGAAAAAATGGGGCAATTTTCGTCGACCGGGACGCGCCATCCTACGACACCATTGGGTATATTGTCGACCAGCTCGAGGATATCCCCCATCCTATCTATGGCAGCATTCTGAGGAGGTAGGTCTCATATTTCATATAACAGTGGGCGTGAGGTTCTCATCGGCCCTGTCACCTGGACCCCCCAGGGCAGCATCGTTGCCAACCTCCTCAAACTGATCATCCCGGCCGCTGGTCGCCTCACCTTCCGCCTTCGCCGCGCCCGCGACCCCACCTTCACCGTCTGTATCTCTGTATCTTCGAGACCGCCGCCGCCGCGGATTGGGTAATCGCCGAGGGGGGCGATCGCGGCGACTTCAATGCCACCACCGCCGTCCACCCGACCGCCTAGCCCTCTTTATGTATGCTTCCGTGTCCGTGTCCATCGCCCGCATCGTCCCCGTCGTCCATCTCCTCGTCGCTTATTGATATTTTCCCATGTCTGTACTTTTGTTGACTTTTGGTCTGAATCTGTTGGCATCAAGCTTTTGTACCAGACCCCAATTTGACATGATCGAAATGTGACCACACGTGGTTCCCCTGCTCTGCCCGGAAACCTCTATAACCCTCGAATGCCTTTGAATGCTCGGATCGGTCGGTATTCAAAACTCCGCTCGTGGGAAACACAGAGCAAGAATACATCGATACCTCTGTTATGATACTTATTGGAATCAGTAGACATCTGATCGTTTGATGTGGCAGACGCTTGTTCTTCCGCTGCAGGAATCGTTGCTTTTCCTCGTGGGGTCCAATCACCATTAGTCATACTGGACAATTTCGTTCAAATCGACATGGGGTGTGACGCGTGACCCATTTTACCTATTCGACATTTCGGCAGCCGCCGAATTTTTGCGTGACACCTCGAAAATTTCGGCATTTGAACTGAAATTTTTGTCTTTTTTGCCTTTTTTTTTTGTTTTTTTAGGCAATTTGGGGCCTGTGTGACCACTTGGAGGTTCGACAGAGGCGCGAGTGACGCGTGACCTCGACCAAAGTTCGTGATCGACAGGGGGGTGCGTGACGCGTGACTGCCGATTTGAACGAAATTGTCCAGTAATCGGTGATCTTTCTCTTCTTATTTTCCGTGCCATCTGCATTACGTGCAACTCTACCCGAGTAACGTTGTTATTCACGGCGAAGCAAAAACAGTTTTCGGAGGACACGGACATCACGTGCAACGATTACTATATCGGGAAATTGATTGTGGGGACCAATCTCAAAGGCTCCGTAAAACCCGCCCGTAGAGGTGCCCAACTTGACTTAAGAAAACTCTTGCCATTGTTTGGCCATTGCCGGCATCCCAATTGGGCCGGTGTGATCCCAGCAGCTGATCCAATCATCCACATCGGTTGGAATGAATATTTTATTGCTATTTATCACCGAGGTTGGGAAAGTATTTTCCATTTTGCGCCACAACCAGGACACTGATGGCAAAACGGATTAGAGCATGCTGTTGTTACTTTTCTTCATGTGAATTTCTGGCCGGGATGGATATAGTGCTTCGTGGAAGGGTGCTACAGCCCTTTACAGCCTTGTTTAGCATTATATACGACCGATACTTCACCTTTAATATAGTCTGGTGTTTTCCCCCCGCGTTCGCTGCGACTCGTGTGGCTACGACTTTCTAAAAGTCAGTTCACTCAGAAGTACACACAATTGTTAGATTTGGCGAGGACCTCGTCCTTTCAACCTCGCCTGACAGCCCACCCGAGGAAATACATTAACACAGTTGAGGCGAGTGTTTTTCGTTCGTAGGGGGATAGAGTGCGGTCGGGCCGCTGGCGAGCGAAGAGACTCTGGGGTGGGAGCGTACGAACCCTGGGCTTACGTGTTATGCCGCTGTGGGGCCTGGAGGCGAAGTCCTGCGAGGGTGGCGAGTGGGTCGCTCCACCTATTGTGCGTCGCGCAAGCCTACCGCGGACGCCTGGGGCGGACGCCTGGGGAAGACGAGGAGTACCACGGTGTTGAGGTGCGCGTGGAGGCATCATGCAGCGCGGGGTCGAGGTGCAGCGGTCCAGTTTGCGCGTGGCAATGCGTGTGATGCGTAGGGGTGCAGTCGCCCCACACCAGACGCGAGATGGAGGCGTCGGTCGTGCCTGCAGGCACGCGTTTCTCCGCGTGGCAATGTGTTTCTGTCGGGTGCTCCGGGTGCGCAGATCGACTCCACTCGTCGTGTATGGCGCGGCGTCGAGGCACACCCGTGGGGGTGCGGGAGTCGCGCTGGGGTACGGGAGCACGGAGTCAGGAGCGGGTGTGTGACGCTCCGGGTGCGCGTTCACGGTGCGGGCGCACGTCGCACGCCGCGAAATGAAGTAAGTGCCTGTGTACGGCGACCCAGGCACGCAGAGGTGGTCTTGCCCCTGCGTGGTGCTGCGGGTGTGCACCAGTGCAACGGCGACGGGATGCCCGGACGGACGTGTTCCGCGCTAAGAGGCAGCTATCGACCTGTGATGATGCCCTTCCCGGCGCCCGGGGAGCTCGACGCCCGGGTTCATGGAGCGAGTGAAACTCGCGCTATCCTCGTCGTGTGGTGTTGGGGGGTGGGGTGGTTCTGCAGGTCGTTTTGCACGTCCTAGGAACCGCTGAGCGACCTGGCGCGGAGAGTGGCGCTATGCGCAGACAGGGGTGGGTGGTGGCGCTGTTTCAGGGTCGCGGGGCCGAAGTGCTTGTAGGCAGAGCGCGTGGTCCGGGTCTGCTTGGTATTTCATTCCCAATGAGCATGCTTGTCTCGATCCAATGACAAATTTCTAAGGTAAGAGGACCTGTAGGATACTGCGTTGGGTGCTTTTCGGTTTTCAGGCGTTCACGTTCTGGACTTTCTCGACGATTTTGGAATGGGAGCAAAATGGGAGAGCACCACATCGTGTCACGGCACGTACTGATGTGACTCCACTGGACGCGCTCTTGGACGGACATGTCCTTGGATGTGCAGTCTCGAGGCCGCCGATGGGGGGGCCACGAATAATCTTCACCCTCGCAGGTACAGGAACAATACAATTTTCCTAGGCCACCGGTAACAAAGTTGAGGCCACTTGAATTAACCGTTCTTTAAGATTTTGCTCATTCGGCGGTGCCCATCAGTTTGCACATGTTGGTTACTTTCTGCATAAGGCTTAACTCCATTCTGCTCTCTCTCTCCTGCCGACCTCTTGAGCAATCCACAAATTCCCAGTTGCCTAACTAGGCGTGTCGTGTAATCCTACCAACCTACCCGTGCTTTTCACAGCATAACCCCGTATATCCTTTGTGCTCGGTCGGCGCCAGTCTTATGATCAGCTCCGGATGGTGGTTTGGTCTCTGCGCCGTGGATCCTTTCCTTTTTCTCTCAGCGACGTCTCATCACACAATGGCCCCATGATCTGCTACGGACCGTGGTTCTAATCTCTGCGCCGCCCAAATTTGGATTCCTCTTCTTCCGAGCAAACTCCGACCTTTGACTCAATGCCCGCGCTTTGATATATTTTCTAAATCTCTCCCCAAATTCGACATCCTCTTCCCGCAAGCCTGCTGCGTAGTTGCGCAGCAATTTCTCTGTCCATATTTATATCTTGCTCGCTTTTTCTCTGCGCACCTACCTCTTCACCATGTCATCCTTCAACATCCTCGAGTTTTTTCAACTCAAAGGAGGACATCGTGTTACCCATCAAAAACCCCATACGAACTTCCCCACTCATCATGCGCACTATAACACTAACATTTGGTGTACCAATAGCACCATCGCAGCAGATCTGCGGATCTACATCACCAGTACCACCCCCCTGCTTCCCGATGGACCGTCGTCTTTGTGGTGTGTACTGCGCAATCCACCGTCACACTTGCAGCGGTAAAGTCATGTGACTATCCCCTCGAAATATTGTTGGCTATTTTGATTGAAATTATGGATTATGTAGTTTTGCAACAGGGGTGGTTTATGTATTGTGATGCACAGACCTGCTACTATGGTAAGGGACCCTCAGAAGTTCTTTCTGGCAGCATTCTGGTGTAATCAATTGTAACTGAATATAACCAGATTACACTAAAATATACAAGAATATGGCCAAGGCATATTTAATCATAATTTTAACATTGCATTACATTATATCTGAATGTAATCATAATCTTATCCAGCTTTACATTTGGCTTGTGCTTCCAAATTGGGACTGCACGGTGATGCGATCAATTTTCTGTCCCATTGCCGGTAGCCAGTACTCGGTATGCCGACAAGGTAGACTAGTCGCCGTAGAGTAGCTAAGAAGTAGATACGAGACGGGATGAGGTGCGACGGATGCGAGGACGAAAGTCAGAACGAAGGTGATGGGGGATGCAAAAATTGTGAGAATCAAGGGTTTGTCAATGAAATTGACAACCCGCGAAGGATCCGATGGATCGGCCTCGCGTCTCGGTCCAGAACGGAGGGGCTCTCTCGACAGCGGATGATGTGCGAGAGAGAGACCTCGGAACGGAAGAAAGGTCTTGATGATCGTGAAGATGGTTCTGGAACGAGCAGGTGTCAATCTCAGTACGCAAGGAGCTCCCGGGCATGAGGAGAGATGAGATGAAGCCCGAGAACACCCAACCAGGAGCACAGCTCCACAGAGCCAAAGGCTCGCGTGAAGGGCGAATCTCCAACGACCGAAAACCCCCAAACAGGAGCTGTGTGGATGGAGAGAAACAAGGGTTTAAATAAAGATGAGATGAAATAGATGTGCACTGTCACATCCCCAGGGGTCTAAGACCGACCAAGCTGAACAAAATCGAGTCAAGGGAAATTAAGTGCCAAGAATGGGGCACCCGAGAAATGCACGATGAGGATGAAAGGTATGCAAACAACTCCAAGAAATATGGATGGCCTTGGAAGTTGCCCGATCCGCCGGAGGCCACAAGAGGTGCCAGCCCAAGCAGATCGTTCCGAACAATCTCTTACTTGACCGAGATTTGGTGCGATGTGCACCCAGCAACGAAAGATGAAGAGGAAAGGGATGAGATGGCGCCGAACGACTTCTCGGTTACAGAAGTCTAATATGTACCGCAGTAATGACACATATTCGGTGAATTAGAAATAAAATGATGTTTTGGGAACCACCCAAAGCATAAAGAGAAGATAAGGGTTCGAAAGGAGAGAGATATATGAGGAAGCAACTTAGCTTGAGGCTCGAGCACTCATAAATCCTCCTTTCTTGGCGAGTATGGCGGCAAGAGATAACACAGCCACGCTGACGACATCCACAGATTGCCGACGCATCCAGCCAGCCGAGAATCCGAGAAAGCAAATAATGACGGATCCCAGAGACAGCCAGAGAGGGATGGATGCATGGAGGATATCTCAAGCCTGAAAATCTGCAAAGCGGAGCTCAGCAGCTGCAGAGATGGTGAGCGTCGCGAGCAGAAAAGAATGAAGTCATGAGACGACGTGTCATGTGATGTGCTTCTCCGGGGCTTCCGGTCTTCCTTGTCTTCCACTCAGGCTGGCTCGCAAGCTCGCCTTGCCTGAGCTCGCAGAAAGTAACCGGAATAGGTGTAGCTCTTCACGATATCTTGGAACAGGCTATTCTTTCTATATAAAATTTCAAAGAACACTTCATTCACCTCTTTGCATGACAAAAGGGCTCTCAATCACGGTGTTCTGGCTGCGAAAATACAGATTTAATTCATTGTCAAATTAAATAGATTATTTTTGTTTGAGATAATTGGTGCATTGTGGGAGGTAGAAATTATCTCAGCCCCCAATATTTTGTGGGCATGTTCTTTCATGTCAATAGCTATTTATGAGCACTTCAAACCCCATGAATTGCAGTGGTGCCAACCTCCAGAGGCCAAATACTACTATTTCCTTATTTTGCAATTGCTCCAGCTTTGTAAGCTCCTACCTCTGGGACAAATGTCAAAAGCAGTGCCAAATGTATCATAAACAAGTAATCTACTCAGATTGTTGTAGAAAGCCCTGATTGTTTGCTTGTAAAATCGAAAATTCCGGTTACTTTCCCGCATACCGAGTATATTCTGGCATTGTTAAGCACGTGGAATGCTTGCATTTTGAGTGGCGTGACTGAATTCAAATTGGACTATTGGTGTATATTCTGGCATTTTGAAGCACGTGGAATGCTTGCATTTTGAGCGGTGTGACTGAATTCAAATTGGACTATTGGTGTATATTCTGGCATTTTGAAGCATGTCCTGGGGTCGGACTTGACATTCGCTGAGATGGTGGAATATTTTCATCGCGGGATGCCGAGCCCAAAGGTACGAGTCTGCATTGTTTTCCTTCACAGAAAGTTAGCCGTAGATTCATCGAAGACTGAACTGGATGGCGCATGACAGGGAAAAGTGATTGAAAGGCTTTTGCTGGTCTGGATTTCAAGTTCACGGAGCTTACTGGTTGTTATTGAAAGAGTTAAAACGATATATTCACGCGCTACGGTACATGGAGAGTGGATGCGGCGACTGTGGAGCGGTGTGTGAAGCTGGCAGTGGTTGTGGTGCACTCTATTTGGCTGCGAGGTCCGCGGTGACGTCAGCGGAGCACCGGCCCGACTTGTGTGGCCAGAGACAAACCCAGGTGGATTCTTATATAGATTTAATGCAAGCCTTTTGGTTCAAAATGGCAGGGTATATTTATTGTATGAGAATAAAGAGAACAGAAAATAAATGGATAGGGACGTCACGAGGTGACGATCACACTCGTTATAGTACAAAAGGCAAGCCTTTCACATGCCTCCCCCTGATTGCCCTCTAACTCACCCAATAATGGCCTGGAGTACAAGCCAAGTGGATGGAAATGACCGCAACAGCCAGGGCTATCCAATTCTGGTGAGTGCGCTAGCCGAACTGGGCTGGATCCGCCCTGAAATGTAATGTAAGTCTTTTGGTTCAAAACGGCAGGGTATATGGTCAATTGGCATTCGGACACTGCTCAGAAGGCAAGCCTTTCTTTCATGTGGTTCAAAATGGCAGAGTATATGCTAACAATTCAATTGGCATTTGGTCACGCTGCTCAAAAGGCAAGCCTTTCACATGCCTCAAATGCCTGAAATCAAGACCAACAAAAGTGTTTCAATCACTTTTCCCTGTTGTGTGCCATCCAGTTCAGTCTTCGATGAATCTACGGCTAATTCACCATGCCCGCCAGATCTTGCGCGATACAGTCATTCCACGGTCCTTGCATGACACCTTTTTTCTGAGCAACCGGTCAATATTTTTACAGGAATTTTTTTGTAAACCTCTTCAATAGACTTTAATCTGACCTCCTATAAGGTAGGCGACATCCGCATCTCCATCGAATCACGTGAGTCACAGCGTGACACCGCCTTCCCGCCCTCTCTAGTCGGGCACGTCGGGTCGGGGACACAAACTCAAACCACAGAAAGACTCAGTTTGACCAGGGGAACAATCCTGTGGTGACAGATTCCATTTATCTAGTGTCAATAAATTGTTTTTAGCACATTGTCTTAAAAGTGTTGGAAACATTATTTCCATTTCGGCGACACGGCTTTGTGTTTTATACTTCAAAAATTGGTGTTTCCATATAAGGAAACCCAAACCATAGATACATCACGTGTACACAACTAAATGTGTTCTTTTACCAGTGTTTTTTGTGTTTCTTGTGACTTTTCTGCCTGTGAATTACAAGGAGCTTCCAGAAGGGCAAATTTAGCTGCCCACAACCATTTTATTATATAAAGTTCAAGTTCACCAGCAAAATCACGGCTCCAGTACTGTAGAGGGTGTGCATGTGCATGTAGCAGTGGTGGGCAATCCAATCATTTCTGACAGCATAGCAAGATACATGTGTTTTATGTGTCTAAAGTTAGAGTGGTAGTCCCTGAGACTATTGGTGCACTTTTAGTTTCTTGCAGCAAGTGAAATGAAAGGTTGGACTTGGACTGGAAGCTAGTCCAGTGCATATATTGAGCATCGGACACCTCTAGAGGAGACCTCTATCTCAAAAAAAAAAATTCTGGACCAGCTTGAGCACTGAAAATTTCAAAATATTCTGCAAAATCCAAAATTTGGCGCTTTCCCACGTTACTGTCACGCATCAGTCACATTCACGTGACTCGATGGATCTCGCAGCGTCGCCGTCAATCGCCGATGGGAAATGACAGCTACATACGTTGCGGGAGAGAGCTCACAGGTTCTTGGCAAGCTGGACAGCGGTGCCGAAGAGGCGGTCCGTGATAGTGAATGAGCGTGTGTGGAGGCGTCTCCGGGCTGAAGTCAGCGTCAAACATCTGCGCGGGCCTATCCCAGTTCGGGTACAGGAAGCGGTGGTTGATTATTTCGGTGTCTACAAAATGGGGGATGATATTCTCGCCCCCAGAAATAGTCACACGCCCGCTCACCGAAATGGCTCTCCAAGCAGAATCGCAAAAATTGTGGCCACAACCGGGGAGACTGTGGAGGGAGTAAGGGACGCTGAAAAGACGAATGCGTTGAACATACTAAACCGCATTTCTAATAGGGTGAGGAGAAAGGCCAGTCTTAACAGCCTATTGTGAACGCCAGGCAACAACTTAAGCTGGCAACTAGATACCGGGTAGGCCATGTTGAGCTCGGGAAATGCATCCTCCGGTATGGGTTCAGTGGCCGCGAGCTTGAAAGACGAGGTCAGCGTGCTGAGCGGCCAACTACAGAGTATTGACCACGCACCTGGCATTCTTCTTCGATCGCTGTCGTTGACGTCGAGATCTGCTCTTTCGCGGGCTGGGAGGGGCCTAGCGGGGCAATCTGCTCCTCGAGGTGGATCGAGAACAGAACGGCAGGGTCTTTTGAGAGGCCCACGAGTGCGGGGCCAGACATTGAAACGAACAATGAAGGACGGTGGACAACAGCGGCAGTGTGTACACTAAGTGGACAAAAAAAAATGTTGCCTCTGCAGACCTAATGATTTGATAGATGGAAAACTCCTTGAAGGAGTGGGCTACAGGCGTTCGTATTCAAATCAAGTTTACCGAAGAGGAGTTTGCACCCAGGTAAGCCAAATCATAATTTCGTGGACTGTTGAAGATGGTTATGTTTAGATATCATCATCATCGGGCGGTGCTGCTCACCTTGCAAACCAAGTCCCCAACATGGTTTGGGACGTTCCAGGCCTGTAGGATACAGTAGTTAACCCCGAAGCGAAACAATTTGATGTTGGTATCAAATGGGGCGTTAAGAACTACTCAAATCTCTCTGGCGTTAATCTAGACCTCATGAGTGGCTTTCTGGCTACCTCCAAGTGCAAAGGATTGTAGCATTCTGCGGTGTTTTGGTTGAGAACGAGCGCAAACTAGCGGGAAGACCAAATTTGGCCAATTACGTGGAAGCAAAACACAATAATCAACAGCTTCCGCCCCATCGATGTACTTTCAATTCTTTTGGTGGTCATATTCGTAACCAGCGACCTCAAAACTCCCCCGAACCACCCAGGTCTGCATAAGGGACCGTCATAATCATCTTGTTGTTTTTAGCTGGACCCGTGCAGCAATTTGATGACTGGATCTAAATCAGTGCAGCGTGAGGACCACAAGCCGTATTTCCACAAGATATTTTGCACATCTAAGTAATATAGGGAGTAGATTCGTGTCCCAAAATTTCCAGTTCATTTGACACCCCGAAGTGAGTGAACATTGCGATGTTTCGCTTCCACGTGGTGTTTCGCTTCGGGGTTAACCACTGTAATCATAGGCTCGAAACCAGCCTGTCTATCGAAACTGTGATGGTGAAGTTGTGTCGATAGACAGGCTGGTCGATCGGAGTTTGAATTCTTGCGTAACTTGTCCCAAAAAGGCTATTAATAAGCAGCATCACCGGTCGGATACAATACGAGTAAACAACACGCCTTCTGCCTCCCGCCGTCGTTTACGGCGTGTCCCCGGTTGCTTCTATGCTCTTTCTTTCGCTATGGAGTCCAAATGCACAATCCCAAGTACTGTGCCAGTACCCACTTTAGGCAACGAACACGCTGAAGGACGGTCACAACATGCTGGTTGACGCTGGTACCGGCTATGGAAAGACGCTCTGCCAGATCGTCCTGAACATCATGCGCCGTAATACCACGGCAATTACGATATCCCCTCGCAAAACGCTGCATGGGGGTGCTGGAAGCGGGTGGAAGAGGGAGTGGGGAGCTGGAGGTACGTCGTCTTGAGCTTTTTTCCCCCAATCACCACTTAATTCGTTTGCTATTGTAAGGATATCAAGACTCTGCCCACGCAATGATGACTCGACGTCACGCTGCGTAGACGTAGGCGGCGACGACCACCATGCCACGCCCGAATGCCTCTTGTTCTTGTGTAGTTCCTCGGATCGCATGCGACCGTCTGGCAGCGGTCCTCACACACTGGAAGAGCCTCCGGGCTTGTGGCTTGGCAAGGGATAAGGAAACACTTGATGAATTTAAGCTTTTATCATCAAACCTTAATTGTGGATCCTCGTGAGCCAGAATATCACAGCCTGGGTTCAAATTGTTGCTGTGGACTTCCCGCGAGCGAGAATATCGCACTTTTCCCAGTTTAAACGACGGGGGTTATCCTTGAGGCAAAATAATTTAGATTCGGTTCGCTCGTGCCAGATTCATAAAGTGCACGTGACCGGTCAGTGGCCGGTTCGACCGTAACCGGGTTGCCACCACCTTCAGCCCTGCTCAGTCCTCTTAATAAATGATAGAAACATGCATGAAATTTAGCTACGCTAGTTCAGCCTAGTGAACCTATCGAGTAGTACCCGGAGTCTTCCGCAAGTCTTTCGAGCAATGGAACATCCAACCTAGTACTGCAGGAGAAAATAGGTATCACAAAAGAAAGGTTGAGAAGAGGGCATCAAGGCAAGATTGTACTATACGTGATCCAATTGTTTTGAGAAGACAACAGTTCAGGCAGTAGCGGGCACAAGGAAGACAGCAGCCATCAAGAGACACTTGCAATCTTGAGGGAGGGAAAAGAGGAAAGAGATATCTTGAAAGTCTTGGAAGAAGAGCTTGACCAGAGCTGGATAAGAACTTGCGAGGAGTCTTCACTTGAGTTGCAAGTTTTGTGCCACTTGCGAAGCACTTGTGAGGCAACTTGCGAGGAATTGAGGCAGATACAATCTTGACATCCAAAGTCAACTGGAGATGCCGGCGTTCAAAGGAGAGGAATGGAGCAGACAATAATGAAGAGGCCGAGCCGTGGGGGGAACGCTAGGGAGCGGGGGAGATGGGGGGAGAGGAAGAAAGATGCGATGATCAACCAACAGTCACGGCCCAACAATTGCGCAATTAACACGTGTGCCAACGCGACGAATGTGCGGCGCTCAAAATGGACTCGAAATAAACAGGAGGGAGCCTGCAAATAAGTACGGAGGTTAAAATCCAGCAAACTTGTGCCTGGGTGCAACATTATTTTGCGCAGCGCGAGCGTGAACAGTTTTGAATCTAAGCTAAACAAATTTGAGCGAGGCTCAAAATTCGGATCAACCGCCACTTGATTTCTCAGAATCAGCTCTCGTTCATCCGAATGTCTGGCTGTGTAGGCTCGAATCCAGCCTGTCTATGAAAACAAGCTTGTCGATAGACAGGCATGTCAATCTGAGTTTAAATCTCCAATACAAACTAGTTACCAAAAAAGGTTAATCCGGATCGCGTTTCCGAGTGCGTGACGTCAGATGCAAACAACGACAAAAAGACCAAATTCTCACCTAGCACACTCAAAACATCCAAATTCTTCATCGGATAACGCGGAATGGACTATAGACCCGAAGCCGATCATTTCTGTGTGCCAAAATCGTGATTTGGTTCAGAGGTGAGTGAATAGGTGAATCATCATTTTGGGCAATTTATTTGTATTGGGAATTTAAACTCAGATCGACTGGTCTGTGTTGGAATATTCGAGCATGTTCCGTGCTCGTATTACTCATGTGATGAGTAAGATCCCCGGGATGCCCGAGGTATCCCCGAAGTACTATATAAACTGTGTAGTAGTTAGTAGTAACTTACTCGATTGCTTTAGAGCAACTTACCTTCAGCTCAGCAAACCGAGCTCATGCACTCGACGATGCCCTGATGGTGCTTCGTTCCGCATCACCGCTGTCATTCCCGCAACAGTCTGTCTATTGACAGGCTTGCCCCCATAGACAGGCCAGTCACTGGTCTACCCAAAGTCCTCCAAGAAATCGCTGGTCGACCCCAAGAAGCCCGCGAGTTGGGGCATTGCGGGCGATCAAACCGATCCAATATACATTCTCGGGCAAATCAGGACGCACGTCGTGCTTCGTACGGAAACAAACTGGCCACCATGACCCAAGGCATCGAGGGACCGGCGACACCGGTAACCGATCTCTCTATGAAGTGGGAAAATGTTCATAGAGAGACCGGTCGATCTGAGTTTGACGGCGGCTTGTCATCCCAGCCCTGGGATCCCGTTTCATTGTTGATGCGCCTGTTGCGACGCTGTTTGGGTCCGCATTTACGCCCAGAGCACGCTACAAAAATTTGGAGGACACAGAAAGTTTCGTATTGAGCAGGACTAGGGACACTTACGATGAGAGCTGCGACGGTGGCATTTTGGGCCACGGTGGGAGCTTGGGCACGGGCAGCCGACACTAACTTACTGCAGCGGCCATAGGGATGTGGGAGGGAGGCGTTGTGTGCGCAATGGCGAGAGCAAAAAGAGCAAATGCAAGCATTTTGGAGAACATGGTTGGATGCGCTCTCAGGGAAGAGCACGACGGCCCAGTTGAAGCACCGGTCCTTTTATGGATGCGACGCGCGAAAATAATCGAGTAGCCGAGCCCTCGGCGTCGCGTGAATAATCGACGGGGGTCGTATTGAGCAGCAGGCCACGGAAGCCTCTGCTGTTCTGGGGCCCCGCAGAGAGAAGGTTGCTCCTCCTTGAGTCTTGTCTTTACGGAATTGACGAGTTGGGGATCACATTGAAATGCTCGGTGGGGCTAGAAGGAGGTGACGGTTATGACGACAGAATGCGCGCCTATTGATGCAGTGGTATACACCTGCACACTATTCTCTCGACGACATTGCTTTGACCTCCGCCGCCGGGGTTGGAAGCGAGGTCAACCCTAGCGGCCCAAGCGCAACGCTTGCCGCCGCTCAGCTCATATATACACCTAGCGGGACAGAAGTAGCTCCCTAGCTTCTTACTCTGTCTCGTTAGGTACGGACTCCGTTTCTTTCCGTATTTACCTATTCTCACTCTGTCACATCAGCATCGCATTTCTTATTGCTCTTTTGAATACATATATTCCATCCTAAATCTCATCCGCGAAAATTGCAAGATGCTGAGAACCAGTTCTCCTCCGAAGACGTCAAATCCCTCGAACAGAATTGACCAGCAGTATGTCGACGGGGGCGTAGACCGCAACGACTCTATTGCACCGCTCGCCTCAGGCATCGTATCGATTTACTATTTACACGTGCCCATATTTAGTCGGAAAGAAAAGGCCGCGACCCTTCTCGGCGATTTCTGTCCGCGCCCTCGCCGGGGAAGCCTTGCGCCGCCACGACCCCGCGCAGGACCTGGGCATCGGGGCCGAAATTGGATTACAAGTTGTTGGGGCGGGAAACTTCGCCATCTCTGACTCATATTGTACCCAAACTTTTGAGAAAACGCGGCGGAGCTGAGGTGTAAGTGTCCTGGGGACGATCTAGAAGGTGCTCGTGATCGTCACAGGCGATCAATTGGGATTGCCCACCACTATTTCAGCAACAGCAGCCTGGTTCCCAGTGCAGCATCCGTAGAGTTTGGCAGATCCTGGACTTGGCGGAAGTGTCGGATGCAGCCCAGACAGTGGGCCTTGGAATGGGACAGTAACCATCTTCGACTTCTTTTCGAATTCCTCCGTAACCAATTTCCACATGGCCACGGCGCTGGTTGTGCTCTTGACGCGCAGGAATAATCCGTCGGGGATCGTGCTCGTAATTGCTTGCTTCAGAGTCACCGAGTAAGCAGACCGCCATCTTTCTTGATAATTTCCATGGAATCAATACTACTCTCGGGTCGTTCCCTTTTTTATTATGCCTCTACTCACATCCGGTACCAAGTTCATCCGTTGGACCATTCCGATACAGAATTCCGATCTTGGAATCAGCCGGCATTCAGCTCTCAATTGCCCTTGTTTGGAGAAGAATGAATTGATCCCAGAAGCATATGTATTGGGCCCGGCTCTCGGCTTGACTGCCGCGTTTTGTTTAAATTGGCCCAGGTAGGTTGTAAAGATGAGGATGTTGTCCAACTTGAACCCCAACCTTGTCGTCAAGTCTGACCATCTACTGGCTATAGGTTCTGCCAACGGCACACTGAGAGTGTTCAACCTCGATCCGGTGGTGCGCAGGAAAATTCTCGAAATTTCACTCCTGTCTGCAATTCCCTTACCTTTTGAAAGGCATGACCTTATTCCTTTCCTTTACATTTTGAAATGCGTGATGTCCCCATCGCAAATCTGTGTTTTTTCGAACACTTTCAATTGCAGCGCAGTCCCAGAGTATAGCCCGATCATTCCGGTCATTTTGAGCTACATATTCAGATCCTGCTCGGAGGTAATATTGACCTCTCCAGCAGCCACTCAGTGCTTTACATTTTGAAATGCATGACCTTGTTGCATTCTGTTCCATTTTGAAAGGCGTGATCTTATTGCATTCCTTTACATTTTGAAACGCGTGTCCTTAGTACGAAGATTTCTTCCCGGCTGCGCAAGTCAAAACCCTATGCCTTTGGGATGAAATTGGGCTAAACCAAAGAGCAACAAATTCAGCTTCGGGCCTGGGGCTCACCCCGCCGTCAAAGTTAATAATGCCTCCGAGCGAAATCTGGAGAGACGGAAGTGTTCGGAATGACCAGGGCTATCCAAACAAACCGAGCCAGAAGGTGGCTCTGGGACCACGCTGGAATTGAAATCAATCTGAAGGGCAACGAACTCAGCTTCAGTCACCCCGCTGTCAAAGTCACGTTTCAAAATGTCTTCCATTGAAAGCCTTGTAGAAAAGGCACTACAGTATAGTAGGGTTCCTTGGATAGTGAGACATCCTTGGGTATTATTTTTTTTTAAACTCCCGAGCGTCATCCCAGGTTAAAATTTTGTTACGAAATACATCCTATATCGAAGCCTCGTGTTCTGAATTAATTTCAAGCGCATAGACGCGTCGGTGCTGGAAGAGAAGGTCGTTTGGTGTAATTCATTGCCTAATCAGGTCATCAATCACTTTCCTTCTCGTTGATTGTCCATTAATCGGGCCACCATTGACCTGAACTATTTCCCTTATTAAGGTCAAACTTCTTGGCTGCAATCTCCTCTAAAAAATCGGGCAATCCGGCCGAGATTGATGCATCTAAAATGAGATCGCGCACACAAAAGACGTGACACCTTTGTGGGCACGTGATACATTTGTTGACAAGTGATCGTCCTTCTTCTGTCCGCGCCCAGCCGCGCCGCTGTCCGGTCTCCCGCGCAAATCCGACCTATCCCGCCCTGAATCCGACTGCTACGGGAATAGCCGCCAAAAGTCAACCCACAGGAGCCGATGGGGCAGAATGATGATGTGTGACATCACGCTATCCAAGGAACCCGATGTGTGACTGTTCGGCCGTTGAGATCAATTTTTTTATCTGGCTACATTCTACACACTTAAATTGTGAAATTTCGAGGCAGTATAGCTCATTATAAGTTCTAGTATGTACAAACTTAAATCCAGATTTAATTTCTTTGTATTGCGGACTTGGCATCAGAAACATCAAAGTGGGTATCCAAGGAACCCTACTATACTGTAATGCTTCTGAGAGAAATCTTAAGAGCTGGAATTGTATTAAATTTCACACTAGCTAGCCGAGGCGTTCCAGGAGAGTATCCGATAGCGCTCTTGTAAAAGAGGTTGCGCTAGAGCGGGAACCGCTTCGTCCGCATGCCGTTTGAAGATACGGCATTTCTGCGGGCTCGGATTTGGGGTAGAGGCGTTTGGAGCCGGTCATGCGTGCAGGCGATCCTGGGACGCGGCTGGAGGACGGGAGGGAGCTGGGAGACGTTTCGTGCGATGCGGTGATGCGGCGATGACAACGACAACGACGACCACAAGCCTGTAGATAGATTAGTTAACGGTTCGCGTACTCTATGGCATGCGCAGCCCACGCATGGACAGTCCAAGGACCATATAGATCCTTCCAATACCATTCGCGGTAAGGGCCCGAGGAAATAAAGTAATTAACCGTTCTTTAACGATTACCTCGGCGATTCTTTGTATCTCTTTGGTTTCATCCCCATATGGTTTATCTCCTTCTCAGAGCTGCAGAGCTGCAGAGCTGAGCTGCCGCTCCCACCTAGCTCTCATTCCTCGACGTCATGTGACCTCACACAGTCTGAGCGGGTTTGAACCCTAATAGTCCGTATTGGCAGATCTTGGAATGCACCCTAAACCGTCTTGGAAATTTTCCCTCAAGAACCCCATCTGGCTAAACAGCTGACCTAACCACAGTTGATTCTCGACAGAACGCAGTTGACCGCAGTTGCTGCTGCCCATGGCGCAGCCAATTCTATTTTAATGAGGCCGAATGGCCACGCAATCCCACGGAAGGTTCTCCACATATATAAAGCCCGTAGTGTCAGTTGTTCAGGCCAGAAGGAATCATTTGCCCATTTCCCTCGTTCTCAAATCACTGGACTTGCAACATCATTTGATGCTCTATTACTTCTATCTGCTTCTGGAGACCTTGGTCTACTCTGGGTTGGCTCTGGCTTCTAATCTACTTAATGGTGGGTATTCTAGGTTAGCGCCGCCGTGACGATGTCTCCGCTTGCTCTCATCTATCGCGATCATTTTGTGCTTCACTCGATTGCCCAACCAAATCACTGCTGTCGCCTTCCATCCAGATCCAATGGCTTCCTAATTGGTGGTTCAATTTTTTGCCCCATGATCTACTGGACAAATTAATGCCCGCGCTCGGTTCCTTCATCTGTCGTTCAGAAATCCATTGGGGTACGGTGCGAAATATATCTTCTGACAGCCTTTGGTTGGACTTATTGCAGGGCTTGCACTTATTTGGCTTTCTCCCATTTTCCCCATATCTCCCAGTTTGTTTGACGTTGTTTGGCAGGTTTCCCAAATTTCTGTGAGCCATGAGGATATGAATGGGTACACTGTTATTACTTGGAAGAGAGCCTCTGAGGTCTGATCTCCTTATCAACAGACGCGGGGAATATTTGACCCCCGGCGAGGTGAGGAATTGAATATTTTATGAATACGGTCGAAGATCAGAGCAACGCTCTGATATCTTCGAAACCAAGTACTTGTTCCATTGCTCTTGGGTAGAGGTCCAATGAGATCCATGGAAATTATGTGCATGGCCCGTCTGCAATTTTATGTGGATTTAGCCATCCCGTCTTGAACCGCTTAATCCTCGTCCGCTGGCAAGAGGTGCTTGTAGGTTAGTCTGCACAACTGAACTAATATTCGAAATTCTATCCCTGCTGACGCGCGTTAATTACGACACAATTCTTATACGCAGACATACGGTCCTTTCAAGGCAATCTCTCCTCTCCATATTACTTCATCGAATCCCCTCAGTCTTACAGTAAATCACTCAAGGTCGCCTTCGAATTCCTGCGACGCGGTAGAACCCGTGTTGTGTCCTGTTCCGCCCCATACGTGGGTCCATTACCTACACCCCCTACCCACTTGAATGCTTTTCCTACCTCAAAATTTTCCACAACCACTTCCCACTCCAATCAAATTATTCGACTTTAATCCACAATCCAAGACGCAACGCGGCTTCAACTATACCGTCATCGTCATATTTATTAGCTCATCCTACCCTCCCGAATGCGCGTTGATGTCCCGGTTGGAGCAGGACCGTTGAGGTTCAAACTTGCCCTTGGAACGCCCAGCGAATATTGATCCCCTGCGGGCTGAGTTGAGAATTTTACAAAACAGGCACAGCAATTAAACCGCCGGACTTCCCAATTTCGGTCTGTGCTACGAGGACACAAATGAGCATTCATCTTCCGGTTGGAGCATGCCTTCCTCCATCACATTTTCCTAGCCTTCCTGGCTTTCCTTGCTTTCGGTGAAGTTCGGAAATCATTCTGAGAGATGCCTCAAGATGTCCGAACGAACCACGACTGCGGGGCAAAGGCCAGCACTATTGACCCGTATTTACACTTCATTTTTTACAAAATTTCTGGGTGTTATCACTGTGCGGCCTCTACAGCCTGGATCAATTATCGTCGCGCTTGTGAGACTTTAATTCATCGTATCGACTCCCTCAAAGGTCACCGGGGAGCTAACGTTGGTCAGAAAGCTCCCAAAATCTTGAGTATGTACAAGAAACAAAAACGAAAACGAATCTATAAGGATGCCGGCTGATGGCCGCGGGCTCCCGTGGTAATAGGTGTGTATTTATAGAAAGTCACCTCAATAGCCAAAGTTTCTTGACGGCGCGGGGGAGCTGGAGCCCATGGAAGAAGTCCGCCGCCCGAACTTCGGAATGTAGTCATCTGAGAGAGTCTGTGAAATGGAAGGAGGCTGGGGTGCTGGCACGGGGTCTCCCTCATCAAGGACCTCCTCAGCGCGTACTTTGCGCGACTGGGCAACCTTCCATCCATTTTCCTGGCGGGCTTTTTTGGCTTTCGATTTTTAGAGGGACTTTTCCCTAACCGGACCACCACCATCAAACTCGAAAAGCCTCGATTTGTTTGATACATCGCCTAAAACCCTCCCAATGGATAGCACAGTGACCTTACGATGTCCCACCAGCCACGTAACTGTCCTGTAGCATCCAATGCGAGCACACAACGCGAGGACGTCATAAATCAACGTTTTTTTCGAGTCTTCATTTCCCCCAAATTTTGTCCTTCTACCGACTCTTGACCTGTCTGCAGGTCCTCGTGTCGACAGAGTGAATCTCACACATCATATGTGCCATGAATTCCATGCCTGTACGACAAAGGCTGGTGCTGGATCGAAGTCACGACGACATTGAAATATATTCTTTATTTATGATCTGACTGGGCGTACATGCACCTTCAAGTGCATAGTATGGAAGGCTACCGATATGGAGGTGCGCGATGTCCCGGATCGTCTGGCCAATTCGTCGTTATCCAGATACATCTGAGTGG